>VCRD01000184.1:386851-424381 GCA_006783055.1 Trinorchestia longiramus
ATACTCTGTCACACCACCAATCCTCTGTCACACCACCAATACTCTGGCATCATAATACTCTGACTCCATCAGTACTCTGGCACCACTAATAATAATAGGCGCAACTATTGAGCCTTGATTTTCTGATAAATCGAAATCCTTCATTGGTGTATCTGACGAGTAAATCTTGGGGATTTTATTTAACGCTAGCTTGTACATGTAGGTGACGCTACCTCCAAAACTCCATATTTACAAGGAACATTCTTCTAGATATGTCCCGAAATGCAGTAATGATGCGATTTACATGAAGATTTTATAATTATGAAAAGACAACGATGGAAATAACCTGACTAATAATTCAAAGAGTAAAACGCAATAGGCGTCATTACCGTGTTGTTTTTTTTAAGAACTGACCAGTGTGTCACTCATGAAGCTTTATATTTCATCCCCTGATGATGAACTCATGCTCCTTTGAACACATGCAGCACAATTGGGCCCAATAGCACAATAAATACTGCTGCATTTTGAACTAAAATGTGATCGATGATTCAATTTTCAGTTTTTTCAGGACAATAGTTTTTATAATAATGATAACAATTTTCAAAGAACAATTTTTAAGAATTATACTTCCTCGTTGTCCACATACTAAACTAAAATGGATTATATAACAAACGATGTCATAACTATTACGAGGGAAAACATAGCTGCCGGGCTTCGAGTAAGATGTACTACTGGTATTATGCACTACCAGTATTATGTACTACGGGTATTATGTACTACAGGTATTAAGCACTACCAGTATTATGTACTATGGATATTATGTACTGCAAGTATTTTGTACTACCAGTATTATGTACTGCGAGTATTATGTATGTACAACGGGTATTAAGTACTACGGGTATTATGTACTACCAGTATTATGTACTGCGAGTATTATGTACTACGGGTATTAAGCACTACAAGTATTATGTACTGCGAGTATTATGTACTACGGGTATTATGTACTACCAGTATTATGTACTGCGAGTATTATGTACTACGGGTATTAAGCACTACCAGTATAATGCACTATGGATATTATGTACTGCGAGTATTATGTACTACGGGTATTATGTACTGCAAGTATTATGTACTACGGGTATTATGTACTGCATTATTATGTATTACACGTTTTAGGAACAAAAGTGAAGGTAGAAAGGGAAGCTTTCCAGTTCCTTCGCTCACAGAAGCAGCAGTAAAGTTACTGAGGCTCGCACACGTGAGGAAATGGAGCATGTGTGATGTGATAGAATTGGAAAAATGTACTCAGTAGAGTAGACATTATAAGAACTGTCACAATCCTTCATCATCGTGTCAACAATGCTGTTGTCTGATTGTGATAACAACGCTAATGATGAATGATATGTCATTAATAATATTGAAATGAAACTAATATTTTCGTTCAAAAGAGTCAACATATCACTGAAGCATTTGCCTTATTGTGCAATATTATCGGCATTATTAGCAATGAATTAGGTAGTTTTATTAATAAACTTTTCAAAAAGGCCAGAATATATCCTTATGATAATATTTCAACAATATCGCCATCATAAATTCCAAATGGCATGGCAATTGCAATTAAAGAAACTTTCTACGTAACAACATCCTGTATCAGGCAATATTAGGGAAGGAGATATCGTAACTACCAAACACTATGTCTGGCATAGTGCTCTTCGAATTAATTTCTGTGATAAATTCCGGAGCTGAAACTAATGATATCATGTTTCATTCAGTCGCGCAACAAATGAGCTCCGTTTAGAGATTATGCAGTAAATCAGGCATGAACAGGGTGGCCCTTAGTAGGCCCATGGAACAGAGGCCTACCGTTCTGCTTAAAAATAAATATCAAATTTATTTTTTGTGCATCTGTTGGTGAAGCCTGACCGTGTCGTCTATGAAATATACTTAAGCCCCGTTACGTGTTACAATAAAATCATATAGTTTAATATTATCAGTTTCTCATTATATGTGGGTTTTCAGAAATTTAAATACAACACTGAAACATATTATGAAAGAGTAATTTTTTAAATCAATATATTTTTTCAAAGGTTTGATCTGATGTTTGTTCAAACGAAACTTAATTTGAACTGAATTATCCAAATAATTGATTAATTTGTCCATTTTTGTGATTAAAATGAAAATTTAAAACAATCAAAATCCGTGTTTCATGCTTCAGTTTCTACATGACACGAAATAGCACTATTTCATGTGAACAAAAAACTTCAATATATTCTCATCCGTTTTTCAATTAACGCATATTCAAATTTCTGTGTCCTAATTTTTGGTACAGGAAATTTAATTTCAGCTTCAAAAATTCTGACTTCTGACGCCATGAAAATAATACCAGCCGTTGAGTGAAAAAAATCAATCCACAAACTCACTGAAGTTACGGAAATATTTCAGTGTAAAAGCGAGACAAAATCACAAAGTTCATAACTAACAAATAAAAATATCGCAAAAAACAGCGCTTAACATTTGAGTGTATAATGATTTACTTACAATGAAACAAGTGTCTTCGGCCAGCTGGAGAAAGGCTTTTAATTGAGTTAATATATAATTTAAGTTTGCTGCTTATTAGAATTATCGATAGGAAATGAATCTTGCATAATATACAGTATAACAGAAGTGTTTTATTCTGCAAAGAATAATCAACATTTTTAATTTATTTCCTTTGGTACACTTACACATTTATAAACAAGTTCCTTGTTACGTGTGTCCACACATGTAAACATATAAAGTTCGCTAAAAAATGTGCGGACACTTCAGGAAAATCTCACGTTCGCCACAGAAGTGCACGACACAAAGTGCACTTGAAACAGAGATGAGCAGTGCAAGCATACGATGCATTCTTATAAGACCTCAGTGAAAACGCTACATCCTGGAATTATTTTATGCAATTAATGAAGACGATGAGGACCAAAGAATCTAGTTTTGTGAAAGATTGCAGCACATGGTAGGGGAAGATTAAGACACCTGCAGACTTTTATTTATTGAGGTCCTTGAAGGGTGTCGTGTATAGTAGAAAACAGACTACATTTACAATCTTTGTACAAGATTTGGAAGCTCATGAACCTACAGTTCCACTGGACACTTTGGTCAACGTTGCCACAACAGTTCACCGAACACGTAAATGTCTGGAAGCTACTGTCCAAAATTCTGAACATCTCTTGTAATTGTCAATGATCAGGTATTTATGCCTGCTTATATTTTCTCAAAGTGTGTATGAGTATTTTGCTCACACTGTAGCTGCACATTTGAGGTTGGTAACGATGTATAATGTTTAAATGCTTTTTATACCTTTAAAACATGTATTGGCAATAGATATACTTCACTGTACCTGAGGTTATCTCTTTAATATCACAATTCATACTTTATTTATGAAAAGATCACGTTAAGAATTTAGTACTAAAATATTTCTTTTTAAGTCTTTGAGCAACGCTTCTTTGTCGACAAAATCCAGCAAGACAAAAGTTAGGATCTATTTTCTGGTATGTGAACAAGAATGAAACTTCATACTGAAGAAATCATATTGGTTCAGCCTCCCTGAGGGACTTTTTCGAGATTCTAAACAGGAAGTATCGTTCAGGATTATTAACCCACAATCAGAGGAAATGATTTTTCAATTCAACACTAAACTTTTGTAGGAGTTCAGTTGCTGTGTTCATCAAGACAAGCGAAGCTTTATAAAAAGTAAGCCTTGGTGCTTTAAGCTTTGTAGGTTAAACTTACGACTCATAATAAAGATTTGCCACTGCATTTGCCTGGAATATTATTAAATGACGAAGCATAGCAACCTCCTAGCATCAATTGTTAGCAGGCATCTGCAGCGATCAGGCAGGATTCTTCCGCGTGTTTTGAAGACACTTCAGTCATTATACCTCTAGCTGCTGAGGCCGAATACCTGAGCGAAGCAAACATGTACTCTGAAATTTAAATTTACTTTTGGATTCCAACGTCAATGTTTTGCAAAGAGGAGACTTCGCAAAACAGCCTGCTAGGATTTGCTATGCATAGCTCTTGATGGTGTATCTCATTTGTGTTCGCCATATTGGGTCAATCATCAAACATTAGGGACGTACACAGACATTTTCACATACCAAATTTTTTTTAAAAAAACGTCAGGAGAAAATTTCTGGTGTCTACTGTAAAATTTTAAATCAATATCCCTGCACTGTCTTTAAATCCAGCAATTTTTTAGAGTTAACTTTGAAGTTTATTACTCTCTTAACCACGTAAAACAAGATACAAATTATGGTGAAAGTACAACTTTTATATGCACAAATATACTTTGACACTTAATTAACGAATACGGATATTAATAGTTCATGAATATCCTTCATTGCTGGTACTCTTCCGTGCATTATCCTCGTATATTGGTGTCAAATTCCAGCATATTGTTTCTTTGTGCTTCGTCCCTGTACATTGGTTGTAAGCTTAAGATCTCTAACAGTGTTCCTAATCCTCTATTGTTGATTGCACTGGTTGTGGGAGTCTGCTGTGGGTGTAAATTCACAAATTTGCCAAGTTAATGTATTTTAATTCATCTATGCCTAGTCATTAGCCGGTGGATCATCTCGTGTGCAACTGAGTTTAAGTAATCTCCATAAATGCGACTTTTTTGCTTTCAGTCACCTGTTAAATCTTAATTTCTTTCAAAATAAAAAAATTATATCATTACCAAAGAACTTTGATTCTTAGAAATTTAATAAATAGAGATAAACCTTATAAAGGAAGAAAAGAAAGACGGAAAAACCAATAAAACATTAAACAAAGGAGAAATAAAGCTACGAAAATCTTTAAATCGAAGTTATACGGCGGAATGATCCAAAACACGAATTATTTCTTTCTTAAGATTCCAGTGTTGTTTCTCATGCTACCCAACTTACCAGTTATTTAAGTTAACATTTGCCGGTATATTAACTAATTTTTTTATTTGAATAAATAAAATAATTCATAAACAAAGCCCCGCTTACAGTCATACAGAAAATTAAAGATAAATTCATTTATACAATTCGGTTAGATGGTGCTTTAAATATTTAGTCTACGGACACTACAACCAGTATTTCATTTACTTCCAAACTCGTTGCCAAGAGACATCTAGATGCATATTTTTTTCATTTTGTGCATGAAGTACGCAATAAAAAATGTTGTGTTTTGCTAAAAAATCAACAGTTTGATGCAAAATATATTTTCATCACAGAAGAATAATTATTTGGTATTATATTCACTTTGGTTTTCAGTGTAAATATTCAATGAGGAATTAACCTGTCAAATTTATTATTGATGTTTCATTATTCCAGTAAACCCGAATTTTGAAACTATTCATTTGTTTTGTTTAGAGTCTGGAATCAAAATACATCAAAGACTTATCCTCAATGTCCAGAAATATTATTTCATAACCGAAAATACAAAACATCTAAAGCTGAATGACCTCTAAGCAAGTCTCCAAGAACTGGTTGAATTTTTTGCTCTCCAAAAGATTCACTCATTGAGTTATAAACGATTGATGTATTGTTATTTCTTAACTGTTATCTACATGTTATTTGCTGCCACTACACTCATATTGGGTGATTTGTAGTAATCGCTACACTGTCTCCAACCTATATGATACTTACTACTGATACACTGTCCCTGTAGATTACCTATTGCAGCTACACTGTTTTCTGTATAGCACTTGCCAGTGCTACACTGTCATCTGTTGTTTACCTACTACCGTTACACTGTTCCCTGTATGTCACTTGCCAGTGCTACACTGTTACCTGAACTTCATCAGCTGCTGCTATACTGGTATCAATGTACTATTTAGCTCCACTAATGTGAAAATAATTGTAACTCATCACTACTACAGTTATACTGCTCTGGTACTTGACACTATTTCATTTTCGCTGCTGGTTAGTTGTCATTACAAATGAAATCATCATGTCATATTTGCTTGTGATATTCTCAGAAGCATGAAGAATAGCGATTTGTAATGTTTGTAGTGCCGTGTCTCTATAGTGCTAAAACGCTGTTCTAGTCTTTATGTTCATATCACTCGTCATTTCAGTTTTCACTGCAATGGAGCATCTTGACAGGAAACATTGATATCTATTTCAAAATCTGATTTTTTTATCTCCGTGTCCACATTTTTCATACATGAGAGGCTTTACAAGGTTACATATGGGAATGAGCAATTTATAAATACTGGTTGCATTCCAATTTCCATCGCTTATCACATAAGCTGTAATACTAGTTACTCTACGGAATTATCTCCCAGTGTTTCATTTACTTACACCACGTGAGGATACGCATCCGAATATTTCCCTAACTGTAAGGAATTTTCAAACAAAACATTGCTTTTCTTTGTTAAACTTAGGCCTTCTTATTTTCGCCAACATTATTTGCATTATCTAAACTTATATGGTTTTTTAGAATATTTTGTCATTGTATTCAGTAATGCCGTGTTATTTTTGAGACTTTCGTTGACAATTTTCTGCATATATAAACTCTTCAAACTTTAGATCAGTACTTTAATTACTAAAAATAATGAATCTCATGTGAAAAATACTACATTCTAATTTAAAGACATTTAGTAGGTCAATCTCTGTGCTCAATTATTTATTTCTTTTTGCGTATGAACAACAAAAGAATGAATTAAGAAAAAAAATTCAAATTTTACCACATGATTGTTATCAAAAACTTTAAAACTATCATTCTTAATTCTCGAAGATTTTCATTGCCTTAATCGTTTACGTCGAAGAACGTATGGTTAATGGATGGAAATGCAGTTCCGAATTTTTCTGCACAAAAAAGTGTGAGTCCTCTGGAAAGGATTAGTTAAACCCAAAGTGTTAACGTTGCACCCATCACCTCCTAAGACCCCGTAACTCTCATCCTAAGACTTTTTATCAGGAAGATGCGTCGACAACGTTGTTTTTGAGTCTCCATTAGCGACTAATCTGGCTGGCTTCAAAAACAAAAAACGTCGGTTGTGATTCCAAGAAAAAAGAAAGTCTGCGAGACCTACGTGACAGTTCTTATTATCATTTCGATGTCGTGCACACATGAGGTGCATACCACAGGGTTCATCTAAACAAAGATCAGTACTTTTTTGTGACGTTGTGACTTATTGAAAATCGTAGAATATACTACCTTAAAAATTTATGAATTATTTTAAACTTCTAGTAAGTTTGGAAAAAACGAAAATAACTTTAGAAAATTATGGGACTCTGTTTTTAAGGTACCCTGCATAGAAAACTGATTGGTAATTACGTCGCATCGTGCAACTGAAGCATGTTATATAATAGTTTTTCTTTTATTGGAATCGCATCTGTAACCATTTTTTAAACTGCATGAAGAACAATATTAAACTAGGTACAAAAAGTTGAAAGAAGATATTCTACTTTGCCTTTTGCATAATAAAACAGGCAAATAACGAGTTTCTTAACAGGCAATGCAATGTTTTGGTCGCATTCTTCCTACTAGGTGCGTTCAAGTTTTAACACTTCCCATGTCTGTTTTTTCTCATTGATGGAAATATGCCGTTTCTTTTAAAATAGGCTTACACTGATTGCGAATGCACGACAGAGATGGTAGCACTGTGCAACACAAAAAACTCTAGCAGTAGCGGCGGTAGTGAAGACTGTGTTTGTTCCTTAAAATTGCGTGTGGTGTCTTTGTCTGTACTTCCAGTAAGATGACTGGCGCTTCATTTTAGGATTGAAAACTGACATCCATGCCTCATATATTGCCACAATCGATGAAAATAAAGTTCAATTCATACCGTCATCACGTGTTAACGTTGCCTGGCAACATACCACGTTTGCAGCCATGTGGTTGTTCGTCAGCACTCGTGGCACCCACCAAGAGAACACTTTTTGAATTTTCAGGTCTTCATGCAGGATTTTGCGCTCAGAGCCTACGGAAATGACAATCTTGGACGCGACGTGTTCCACACTCATTTGGTGATCCTATAAAACCACTTTCTCCACCCGCTCGATCATGTCGTCAGACCGGCTGGTGCGAAGTCAATTGTCTCGGTTTGTAACCACACGACGTTCTGCCTTCTCTGAACTGTCACACCCACGAACGCACATTAGACATATCCATGATACCATTACCACATGTCTAACTCAACTGGAGATGAATTTCAATCGATTTCCCCTACTTATATGGAGAAAACGAATGATTACACACTGTTCTTGTAATGAAAACGTGGTCGTTTTAAGTATCAAAAAACAATCTTTACTCTCGCCTCTGCCGTTAAAGTTTTATGAGCTGTATAGTGACACCATCTATATCACACATTCACAACGAGTACAAGCGTATTATAAAGCAAACTGCATGTTTCTCTCTGTTACCAGTGATGAGGAGATATATCGCATTATAATTTGAATGTACTTCGTGAGTGAATCAGTATAGGTACATATATACATGCACTCAGATATTCACAGATGAACGACATAGCAGCGTAAAGGGGATGATGTAGTGTCACTCTTATTGTACCAGTACCGAAACCTATCTCTCTCTCCCCATGTCGTGGACACGAAATAAAAAATGAAGAAATAGAAATGTGCACGAATCAATTTCACAGCTCGTGAATACTAAATATCAGTTTATGTTTATAAATTCATGTATGTATGATCTTTGTTCGAGCTCTGCTGGACCATTATGCAAGGTACAGCAACGTGAGAAGGTAAAAACAGTTTTTCTCCTGAGGACACAAGATCCCGAGACTCCCTCGCCTCAGATTACCTGGTCTGAACTTGAGGAGAACTCGTCATTCTCGTGGATCACTGGCCTCGAATAACACAGGCAAAATGTCCACCGAACTCAGTTCTGAGCATAAATCAAAAGGTCGTAATTTAATCCACGTGCCAACGACAGCAGAAAAAGGAGATAGAAAGACAGAAACGCATCACGGGAATCAATTTCTGTCACGTGGTCAGAGAGGTTCTCTGCTGTCCAGCTCTCAGTGCTTGTTGGATCAGTTTCAAATAAATTACCTGAAATTTGTCTCTCAGGACTTTTCCGTCCTTGTGGCATTCTTCTGGCAGTCACAAAGTGATCCAAGATTTGATCGTTTGGAGAACTTCTTTTTCTTCATCTGGACCAGGAGTGAACATTTCTCTTCAAGGCGTTATAGTTATTTGATCCAAGTTTTTTGATGTAATACATTTTTATGATACGACCAGCAAGTGTGTGTATTATTTCTCTCTACGCTTCATTTACATAGTTTCGAGATTTATTATTTAAGACTTTTAAACATTAAAAAATGTCACCTATCATCATAAGCAGAATTAATATTCCAGGAACTGATGATATAACAGGTATTGATATTCAAATTATTACAATAATAGAATAGTTACATAGAAGTGACCTATTTTATTATGATAAAAATAGTTTCTAGTATGTGTTAAATGTTTTTGTCGTCATAGGGTTTACTTCTATTCGGCGAATTTGTTTCTCAAAAGCGTGAGTTTACGGAAAAATAATGTTATGTGGGTAAAATCTATCTATAGAATAGAATAAGGCAATAGGAACGAGCCGTTTGGCCCATTCTTGGTTCAATACCGAAGTCCCATGCCGTAACCGAAGTCCCATGCCGTGATAGAAGCAAAGATATTTCTATTAAACAGCTGTGATTGTCTCTCAAACTTGTATTCTGAAGATTATGAAAGACAATCTGTTTCTTATTTCAACGCTTGAGCTCAAAATATATTCCTCCGTCAAATTGATCGGTAATAATTAGGAAATATAAACTGTAATTTGAAACTAATTTACACGTAGTAATTGATAATTTTAAATTCACTTTAGCCTGAAATGCATGTAACTGGTAACTTGAATCGTATGTGTATTTTTTGTTCGTAAAAAATTATGCAGATTGAACCTAGTTCTCACTACTGGAATTTTGATTTTAACATGAATTCATCAGGAATAATCTTACTTTTGAAATAGTTTTACACTCAAATCATCTGGATCAAAATTAAGTTTCCATAACTCGAACATCGTTTTTGGTCTGAGAATTTCATTCAAAACCAGTGTCATGTTCTAGAATTTTGTCAAGCTAGTTACTGTTGATAACAAATATCAATCCTCTAAATCTTTGATTACTTATGAATGTATGTTCAAAAGAAATTTAGTGTCGGCTAAATCTAATCTTAGGCGAAAATCTGTTTGGAAATTTATGCTTCTCATAATTTGGCCTCGGGATAAGAGTTTGATACGAGCTTCTAATCAAATAAGTCAAGTTCAAGATTAGTTTGTGGCTGCAAGTTCGTAGCAGTGAGCCAGTAAGCGCTCTCTGACAGATTTTGCAGCGAAACGAGTTTCAAGCCGTGACTTATTTTTTACCAACCAGTTTTTAGTTGCATACTTTTAACCTTTCAGTCTCAAGATGAAAATTTTTGACCAGTTTTTGGTGGTGATCTGGCTCAAAACAAACATTTAGCTCTTCTGTTCAACTCAAAGTCATCGCGTCCGGGCGTCGCCATAGCTCAGACTCACAAAATGATGGATGACCAGCGAGTGAACGCGCCTCTCAGTCATTGCCGACACGGCCATTTCTTAACAGCCTGTCCAGTGTTCAATGCCCCTGCGTCGATTACATAACTTTTATAGCGTTGTTATTTCCAACTTGTTTATTGCATCAGGGGCTAGAATGCTTCAATTGGAAATGGGAAAGAGAGCGATGTGTTCTAACTGAAGAAAATAAGTTAATATTGAGTTTGGTATCATAATTATCAATTCATGGACAAGCACTTCTCTCGAAATAACTTTTTACATATTAGTGAACACGAAGCACTTCCGTTAAGGGCAGATGTTTTACTCTAAAGATAACATGCGTTACTAAAGGTAAGCAATAGGTTAGGGAAGGGATCGTTAACTTCAAAAATGATGAAAATGAAGAACCTGTATCTTAGAACCAATGTTCTCGAAATATTTTGAATCAAGGGTCTTTCTAAACAAGGAAAATTTACTTCGCTGGAGGTTCGTTGGAAAATATCCACGACATTTTACTGCTGGTGTAAAGAAAGCTCTGCTTTAAAAGAACCCTTACTTTTTGGCAGTTTTAGGACTGATTAAAGCAATTGGTAAACGCTGAAATCACGACCACCAAGTGAACGTACAGTCTTTGGGATGTATTTTCCAGCAATTTACTCGCTAAATGCATGTTTTTATTTGCAAGAGCATTGATGTCAACGGAGATTTCGTTTGTCAACTACTGAGTACTACTGAACCTCTTCTGGATTTCGAAGGAAGTGCAATGGTCTTGCGGGACAAAATGAAGGTTTCCTTATTACCAACAATACTTCTCTGAAACTCTTAGGTACCAGAATATTACCCGTGGAGGGGTGATAAAATACGTATTCTCAGATCCCCTTCGATGCTGATTATTCCAAAGCTTCTTCTTACTCACAGTGACATGAGCAGAGAAGAAATTAATCGGCTCATATAATACACAGCGTATCTATATATCTCTCTCCATCTTTCTATCTGTTTGTGTCCGTCCCATTTCTTCCTATCTATTACTGAAAAAAGATTATTAAACTGAAATCAGAACGGGTATCCATTTATTTTAAGGTTAGATTTTGGATGCCAAAAGATACCTGATCACTATGAAATGTGCCATTTTTTCGCATTATTAGTCTTCTCATAAAAGACCATGTTATTGGTAGATAAGATACAGAATGGAAGCTCTGTATGTATTCATGGAAAATATTCAGGCTCTGATGGCATCAAGGGTAAAATTGGAAAATGTGTTTTATTTCACAGATCCTTAATTTCATGACTTTCAAACCGTGAAATTTTCACGACAACTACTTAGGCCATGTTATCGGTAGATAAGTTACAAATGGAAATTCTGAATATATTCATGAATAATATTCACTTATAACACAATAATTCGTCGTAACCCTTAAATACAATCACCTTTATGATAATTTCAAATTTGTTAAATCTAAACTGTGGAATTTCCACGGGAACTATCCGGTCTTTTAATAAGTGCAACCTTGCAGATTCCCCAAAAATCCTCTAATTCTTCCACCACAATTCATTAATTCTCCTCCACGTTCCTCTAATTCTTTCCCCACAATTCCCTAATATTCCTTCACAATTATCTGATTCTTTCACTACAATTCTCTAATTTTCCTCCACAATCCTTTAATTCTTCTACCACTATTACCTAATTCTTCCCCAAAATTCCCTAATTCCCCTTCACAATATCTTAATTCTTCCATCACAATTCTCTAATTCTCCCCCCACAGTCCTTTGATTCTCCCCAACAATTCTCTATTGTCTCTGTTGCAGAATATTCTAAAACACGTTCTACTACGATGCCCAAAGTTTATAGCTGAAATGATACAATATAAATCATACAATATGTATGAATGGCATGAGATATCACATACAACAGACCCTTAGCTTGATCAAAGAAAAGATTTTGATCTAGATGTCGGGACGTCCACGGTATGCAACCAAAACGTGGAATTACATTACTGAATTTTTTTGCGCTTGTGTATCTTTTGTTAAGACTCTCAGCTTTGAAAATCTTTCTGCAAATTATTACACCGAAATAAAAGATATTTTATTGGAGGAACAAGGTAAATCATTTTTGCTCGCAATTGTCCGTGAAGCTCACTATTCGGAAAATTTTGAAGTTTTACGCTATACAGGAGCAGTATTTTTGAATCTTCACTAAAATAAATACAGTACGGTGATATGTATATATCAATTATCTTCTGTTACTGAAATAATAAAAAAATCTTTATCTCTATTAATATCATAATTTATTGAATTTTTTAGGAGCGTTTTTTATTCAAGTACTGCACCTTTTTTGGCTTTAGGAATTTAACTGCACAAACATTGAACGAAAGGTCATCTTTACTTAAGAAAATTCGACGGTATTTTAAAGACTTTATTCTAAACTAATTCAGACCTGATGCGTCCACTCAGTTTTTCCGTATCCTTTTTGCACAATATTTCAATTAAAAAGAGTATACTTAGAAAATCCAAAGCCTTTCTTATACACTTAGAAAATACTGTCAACTTCTCAGATATGCTTCATGTTTATTAAAGAGCCGAGGCCCTCATTTCAAAGCTCTATCTCCAATGGCGCCACATTGATTTTTTTCAGTGCAGGTTGTCCGAACGTTAGGGTACAACGCATTGTTTTGTGAAATCAGTGTATTGTTTTTATACACATGCTCTTAAACAGGTTTGACTATAAGATAATATTTGGATCTTTTTTTTCTCAAATTGTCCTTTGAAAATTTTGTCTTGAGTGAAGAATGTTTCGTAAATCATGCGAGCACAATTGATGTGCCCTGAACGCATTGTGTATGTACACCTAGAAAAATATCACCCACTTCAGTGACATCATTTGCCCACTTTTGCATTAAGAAGGAGCGTTACTTGTCTAACATTCGGCGTCTCATAGACATGGATTTTAATTTCTTTTACTGTGGAGATCTAACGTGCATGTCTTTACGACGGTCATAAAGTTCAACGCCTTACAATTAAGACCTGGTTTTAGTTTCCCAGGTTTCCTTAAGTTGGTCCTCCAACACCTCATTACCTGCAGTGCATTCGAATAATAACTAAGAGGCGTTCTCAGTTTTTATGCTTCTAGTTGGTTGTCATGCAGGATTGTGAAGCTAATCGTAGTGGTTTGATATTGTTAAACATCATCTGCTCAAAATTACTGGGGTTTGATACTGTCAAACATCCTTCACTCAATATTGCTGCTGTGTGACACTCTGAAACATCATTTACTCAAGATTGCTGAGGTTTGATATTGTAAGCGTAAAAATAAAGCAATTGAAACTTAGGTTAACTAGAAAAATAACTAAATGTTTTTGAGGTCATAAATTGTAGAATTTTACGTCTGTGTGAAATTTTACAGAATCGCTGAATTTTTATTTGTTGTTGTAGTCTTCGGAGCTAAGAGAACAGAAAAAAATCGTAAGCAGAAATGTAGATTATAAGCACTGGCATAAAAATCCTAGAAACATTTCTTGTAGTCTTAACAAATGAATTATAATTGTTCCTAATGAATTATATTCATTTAAAAATTATTTATTTACATTACGCTTCATTAAAATATGTTGCCTAAATTAGGACTCAATGGAGTATAAAATAAATTATGGATGAATATTGAACGTCAACAGTTACAGTGCGATGTTATGTGCCACATCAGACCCAAAATAGATGCTCCTTCTCAAAACTAGATAGCGAGTCGTTTAATATTCACATGACGTTGCAAGTCTTTAAATGGCTAACAAATTTGTGGTCCAAATTACACATCATTTCTTACACTTCTATATGCAAAAATCATTAACTAAGGGGTTTGAACTTACATATTTGGTGATAAAAATATATCACGTTGCAGGTATTAAACTATGTTGTAGTATTATAGGTCTGGGAATTTAATTTCAGCTCAAGCTAAAGGTTGAGTTGTTGTTCAATGATTAAGCGTCAGTTGAGCCCCATCTAAAGTGACTACCAATCGAACGCCGTCGAAAAGAGATGCCCTACTAATTTTGCTGCTCAAAACGGTGTTATCATTAAAACTTGCTGAATTTTCTTAGCGGCTTCAATATTTTCAAAAGGCAAGTCAATAATCTTCCATTAATACCGGGGTCCATCACTCAATTTTGTCAAAAAATAATGTTCTAGGAGAATAAAGCATTACAGCCAAAATTAAAATAACAGATTTGATTTAAGTTTTATGACTAGCCGTGAGAAAGTGGCAAAGCCATATTATGATCAGTGACTGGCTTACTGAAACGAAGAGGTGTTGAACGAACGCATTAAAAAATGAAGAATCTGTCTTAGTTGGATCGGATTCCTGCTGTCAGGAGACTACGCACATGTTGCAGCATGGTCATAACTAATGTCTTTATGAGAAGCCTTTAACGACGCACATCTCTGCATCTTATATAGCTTTATGGCCTCCCTCCGGCCCAGCTGAACGTTGTGAAGGCAAACAAAGGCCTTCAAATCAAGGCTTCGGGAGCGTTGTTCTAGATACACAGATACTGCGCCTGTGCATTCCAGTTTAAAGGCCATGTAAACCGATCTGACTGATGACCAGCCATCAACCCCATGACCTCTCTCTCTCTCTCTCTCTATTCCTCTCTCTTTCTTTCACTCTTTCAATCGCTCTCTCTCTATCTCAATCTCTCTCCCTCTCTCAAATTCGCTGTGACCCAACTGACAAGCTGCAAGCGACAGCGAGTTGTAACTGGTAGTTTCTATGAATTAATGACCGACTGCAATTGTTGTTCAATTCAAATACAAGTATAATTCAAACATAACACAACTATGGCACAAATCGTACGGGTTAGAGTCGTTCACGTTCATTTCTCTGATTCGCCAGCCTGTGATTGTGAAGTTAGTTGACTTATAATTGATGAACTCAGCTGAAGTTTGAGCTGAGCTCAAGTAAGAGTTGTTCGTATGTCAGCATACGTTTACTTCGTAGGTTTATCCATCACCCAGGATAACTTTAGAGCTGGATTACCCTCAATTACCAGTATGACTGCAAAATAGTTCTTCTTGGCTCCAACGATGATGGCCGATCGAACAGCCGTTGCAGTGCATGTGTGCTGCAAAATGTACATGCGTGTGATAATGATCACCAAATAACAGCGCAAACACTCTCAAATATGTTTTCATTTAGCCATAAGATTCATAATTCGGTGCAGATTTAGTGGGAAGGCAATAATGCTGCAACGCACTACCTCGTTTGTGATTCATTATAGAAGTACACCTGACAATTTATATGATTTACAATTGAAATACACATGTGATTCGTAAATGAATTACAACGCTTAGCTCTATTGAAATACCCCTATCATAAAGTACTGAACTGCAGGAGTTGTGTTATTAATGTAATATCCCTCTGATTCACTTTTAAAAGTCCTCCCGTATTGTCATTGTAACACGATGGTGATTCAATTTGAAAATGTTCCTATCATTATTTATGACAGAACCCCAATATTTTCGGTCAAAATGCCCGTCGGGGCCTCTACTAAAATGAACTCGTGTCCACCTAGTGGAACATGCCAGCATAGAATGAGATAGTTGAAATAAACCAATTATTCACTGTTGAAATTCATTCGATATTCACTAGTGGTGTGAAATGAAAAACGTGGATGATTGAGTACGTTCAGGCGCTTGTGCTTCCTTTACTCGATGTTGTGTTTTTCCAAAGGTAAATACTTTTTAAATTTCGATGGATCCGACTTAGTTATTTTGTGAAATCGTTTCCTTGTCGAAGAACAGTTCTAATTAATTATCAGATAGATAGCTTACTCAAGGATTCCAATAATATTCAAAAGTTGATTTGGTGTCAACAAAAAGTAACGATTAAGAATATGAAAACATTAACGAATTTTGAGCGTTATTTTTTCAAAAGTACTTGGCTTGTTGCAATTTATTTAAGCTACACAATAGAAACCTTTCAAAAGCATCTATTTGTAATGAATATTTTGTTTTGGTTACGTATTTTATCCGTACCTTCAAGTGTACCTGGCGATGTGACAAACCCATAAAAAATCCTTGATGAGGATAATTACTTCCAGGACACATAATAGTTGAACCCATAACTCAAGAAAACTTATATTTCATGGGATTAAATAGTTTTTGGAAGCATTTTGTCGGAATTAATGAATATGGTATATGGATGCAAATAATTTCATTGCTCGGAGTGCTGTAAAGTTGAATTCTCTGTTTCTCTGTAAGGGAAAACTTGCAAATTTGTTACTCCGTGTGTTAATATCAGCCATGCAAGCGGAACACTGACACTTGCAAGAGTTAAATTTGCATAAAAGAGTTTTTGTCAATAATATGAACACTCTCTGAAGTCTTATGATTGAGATTATGTTGACATTTTGATTGGTTAGCCTCTGTATATGTCAGTACACTAACATGTGTTTTTACAGGTGGAATAATCCAACGACAATGTGCTAGTAAAATTTTCAACACTAGAGAATCATTGGTATATGATGAGCAAAAGCATTTGGGATCAAAACAGTCAAATTACTGACTAATTTACTTATCATCTCGACAGTTTTTACGATAACTGCTAGTGCTAAAACGTAGTACAACATTGTTGACAAAAAGTTTCCCTTGAATTTTATTATTTGTTCTATGTACAAGTTTTCAGCGATCTCCTGACGTCCACATTAGTTGTATTAATGGTTCAGGTGCGAATCATTCAGCAAGAGACAATGGATACTCAGTGACTTCAGGCAGTGGACGCACTGTTACAGATGGTGGATCTGCAAACGCATTCACAAAACAGAAATCACTTTGACACGCGTAACATGGTTTGCTTATACGCTTCCAGCATCAAGTACTCCATGGAATGAAAAAGTTATGGGAGGATTTTCAGGTTTCCTTTCGTATGAGAAGAACGGAAACCAAACTCATGGCAGCGCATTCTATGGAACGAAGTTTCACTATGAAATAAAAAGATATGAGGCAGATTTGTGTGGGTATAAGGTAGGCCTCTTATTAACAGAGGAAACACTTGTAACGATACGATAAAATGAAATACAGAAAAAGGACACGCATTGGACAAAAATTTTGCAGTTAATTTCATGACTACACTGATGATGGTTAGAGAATAGCCGGGTATTTTTATCTAACTTATAAGCACATACATTGTAACTTATACCGTGTCAGTATTTCAAGCCTTTGGAAATGGATAGTATGCAAGAATTATTTTGAAAGTGATATGTCATAACGTTTTCGAATTCTGACAACTATGAATTCGACACTAAACTCAATTTCAAATCTGAAACAGGTAGAAATTAAAACATTATTTATTTCTATAAAATCTCATAAGACTTTATCTGCTGATAAAATTCTTTACAGTTTTATTAAACATTATTTTTAGATTCTGATAATTTCGTGACTGTAAACAAATCATAAGCAAAAAACCGAACTCATCATAGAAGATTAGTTAATGGATTTTTTAATCTTTTCCTTTGAGTTTTTTTGAATTACTCCTCTGCATGGAAGTGACATCTTTGAATCGAGAATAGGTTACTTATTATAGTCTTCATTAATTGTTGTTCAGATCTGGTTATTCTTTTTTTAAGAAAAGAAATCTGTGACTTCTGATTAATTTTTTTTACTGTTTCGTAATTAATTTTGCGCATCAATTTGATAAACGAATACTGTCATAGCTAGATTGGGTGCAATCAATATAGTTCCTACTAATGGTGATGAAAGTATTATGACTTAAATAAAATAATAGTAAGAGTTCGCCAGTGTTTTCATATGTTACATTTAACACAAGCACTCAATAGAAGTTTCTTGTATCTTTTGCTATAAAACTGCACGTACAGTATAGTGCAGTAGTGCCCCCTATCATCAGTAAGCGCATTTTTGACTAAATGAAAGCTAAAGAGATGTCTGAAGTGAACATGTTTAAATAAAGCTACAAGGTTAACCTACCAAAACCTTTTGTAGCGTGCAAAATGACAATTCAGGAATCAGGTGTGTGCTTGAGGAGAGAATAGAGGATCCATTACATGTACATAAGTCACATGAGCTTCAAGGCCACACTGTAATGATATCGTTCAACACCACTGAAGTGTCAAGGTTGCCTACATGTGGCCAGCGTGTTTAGTAAGGCGACAACTAAGTGTGAAACCTGTTCAAAAAGTCCTAACAGCGTCTTTTGCTATTCTTTATATCAAGGTAAGATTAAAAAACCCAACGTGACCGAAGACCTGTAAAATAACTTCGCATCAAACAAAGGAATTCGTTCACGTATTCCAGCTACACTAAAATTTTGACTTTTGCAATAGGCAAAAAATATATTCCTTTCTTCTTAAAGAGCAAAACTGGTTTAGTAATCGGTTCTCTATTATAAACGTTTTTGCAAACTCTCCATTTGATTACAACTTTGTTCCATTTACTTGCTAAGTCTCATATTCCAGATGACAAGCAGCGGTTCTGTTATAATATTTTGCTACCATAACTTTTTCTTTTTATAATTCGTCTTGTAACTAGACGTCAAAATCTTTCGAGACTATTATTATATTAGAACCTCAGTTTTGTTAATAGAATGTTCTTAGACGATTCGAACTTTTTTCCGATCACGCAAAGACGTGCATTATGCAGAAGTGTTGCAAGTAAAGTTGAGTGAGACATTACCAACTTGAGCAAATTCTTAATCGTAATTATAAGGCTCTAAATCTCTCATCACTCTTTCGTGAATAGCTACGTAGCGGCACAGATTAGAAAGATGAGGTCTTGGATTTTTTCAGATGTACATAGGCAACTTTAATCTTGGGGATAACGAGGGGTTTGCGTGAGCCAATTGGAGGACTTGGAACGGACCCCTTCTTCAAGCTCCATCACGACTGACTTGTGCCCACCCCATCCCGCTGGTCTTCGTGAACTTCACTGCAGGCACTGCTATTATTTCCTTACTCTATTTAGAGATCATTCATAATGGACCTATTCTGGACCAAGTAATTGTTAAATTGTTAATGCCTCGCTTGAGGAGCCAGTGCTCGTCCCTAATAGAGGGCGACGATAGAAGAAATGTACCGTTGAATATTTTAAGATACAGGGTCCATGCATGATGCATATTTGAAATCATAGCGGGGTTCATGAAGTTTTGATCAACAAAAAAAAATTTTTGTTGAACAAAACAAATTGAAAAATAAACCAGGACCAATATTTTTTTTACATTTAATTTTTCTAGTTTGATGACTAACACAAGGCATTTTTTTGTTGAATTTTAAATTAAGAGCACGTTACTACTAAACTGTTTGATGTTCCACCACTATTTTGTGCAGTTGCAGGAGTATAGCGTCATTACTGGCATCTGTAAGAGTTTCATTCTTCACAGTCCAATGATCAAACAAGTTCTTTTTGAAGTTTCTCTTGCTGTAAACAGTTTCTAATTGTTGTAAATACCTAGAGTTTACACAAGAAAATCATTAATAAATTATGCAGTCAACTGTGCGAACAGAATCTTGGTTTGTGAGCATCCGCGTGTGACGCATTGCTTGAAGACACGCTTGCGCTTCTATACAGTAATTTAGCATTGAGTTTTAATTAGGTAACTATTTAGTGATAACACTAAAGATGGAAGGATTGTTATTGACATTATAGGATCCATTGAAGACCTGATACGAATATACGTAGCTGATGAAGATAAAAGTTAACTACATAATTATTGTGCATACATATATCTACTCACATCAACTCACGCCACTAACTACAGAAGACCTCAGCAAATAAAATTTCCTGCTACAAGGCTTCAAAATATTTCACTTGCTACTATGCATTCGTGTAGCTTGCGTGTTTTCCTTACATGTGACAGATACTACAATGGAATAGTTCAATTATTGGCTTCATGGAAAGTTGTTTTGTTCAGTAAACTAAAGACTAGACACTCACCAGCCTCCAGTAGGCCCTCGACCAACTGAGCTTTGAACCAACCTAGCTCTAGACTAAGAGTTACACCCTGGTGTAGTCCTGGTTACACAGCACACAGAGTGCCAGCTACATCCTGGTGTAGACAAGGTTACACAGGTTACACAGCACACAGAGTGCCAGCTATATCCTGGTGTAGACGAGGTTACACAGGTTACACAGCACACAGAGTGCCAGCTATTTCCTGGTGTAGACCAGGTTACACAGGTTACACAGCATACCGAGTGCCAGCTATTTCCTGGTGTAGACAAGGTTACACAGGTTACACAGCACACAGAGTGCCAGCTACATCCTGGTGTAGACCGGGTTACACAGATTACACAGCACACAGAGTGCCAGCTACATCCTGCTGTAGACCAGGTTACACAGCACACAGAGTGTCAGCTATATCCTGGTGTAGAGCAGGTTACGCAGGTTACACAGCACACAGAGTGTCAGCAGGGACTTAACTTCGCCGGTGCAACAAGTTGCGCGAGTCAAAAACATTCAATAAGCCGATCACTTTGGTATTCACTTTGAAAATATGATAGCTCTGAAGATAATTCATCCTTGACAGAGTTGGCACGGAGCGGTCAAGTGAATACTGACCGTGCCAAAGCTGACTAATACTGGCATTCTCATCCTACGACAGCGATGGACGACGTCTGCATAGTTATGGACATCAACGATGGACGAGCGCTGTCTCTGAGGAAAATCCGGATTGCCTCATGAATAATCACAGTTAATCCTGAAGATCGTTTCACAGCGCCTCTAGATATACAAGTATATTAACAGTCTAATAGCGACTACGTTGACCTGACGCAATATTGGAAAATGCGTGTGTTTGCAGTAAATACAAGCCATTCTTTCCATAAAAAACTCTAGTTTCATGACGGTTTGTTCTTAAATAATAGTATTCCTATTTAAAATCAGTTAAGGAACTCCATCCTCCCCAGACATTGATTATTCATTCAAGTGTAATCTAGCTTACGGGTATAAATTTTCTCTTGACAATCTAACTTCATTGATATTCATAAATCTCCTGTTCGCGGCATCGTAAATAATTAACTTCAGACTGCTAAAGGAGTCTTCTTCAAAACTCTTGAGAGAGTTCGATAAATTTTATGCACAAATATGAAGAACGTAAAGGAACTCAGATTGGCATCACGTAATAATAAGAAAACTTTTAAACGCGAGAACTGAGAAGTATTCCTTTTGAAATAAATCAACCCGTCCCTGATATAAGTGAGGAATATTATTCTGTACTATTACATTTATTTATTACTTCCCTGGATGATTTCAATTGTCGGCATGAAATGAGAAACTAAAATATAGGGTAATCACGAATGTTAAATTAATTTTTAGATGTCAACATTACTGGTGTATAATTATGCCTCAAGTACCACACAGTGATAATAATTTAGTTTGAAAACTGACATTACTAGTTTATAATTAACCACAAGTTTTTCCAGTCACGCTAAATAGCATGCATTTACGAATTTATCAACATTAATTCCTTATGTTAGTGTGAAAATATCTCAAGTTATACTGAATAACGTGCGTTTACAAATTCATGTATTTATCTTTAAGTTAGCGTAAAAATACTTCTAGTCTCCCTGCACAACATGAGTATACATATTTATCAACATTACCTTCTTATGTTAGTGTAAAAATACCTCAAGTCTCCCTGAACAACATGGGTATATATATTTATCAACATTACCTTCTTATGTTAGTGTAACAATACCTCAAGTCTCCCTGCACAACATGGGTATACATATTTATCAACATTACCTTCTTATGTTAGTGTAACAATACCTCAAGTCTCCCTGCACAACATGGGTATACATATTTATCAACATTACCTTCTTATGTTAGTGTAACATTACCTCAAGGCTCCCTGCACAACATGGGTATACATATTTATCAACACTACCTTCTTATGTTAGTGTAACATTACCTCAAGGCTCCCTGCACAACATGGGTATACATATTTATCAACATTACCTTCTTATGTTAGTGTAACAATACCTCAAGTCTCCCTGCACAACATGGGTATACATATTTATCAACATTACCTTCTTATGTTAGTGTAACAATACCTCAAGGCTCCCTGCACAACATGGGTATACATATTTATCAACATTACCTTCTTATGTTAGTGTAACAATACCTCAAGTCTCCCTGCACAACATGGGTATACATATTTATTAACATTACCTTCTTATCTTAGTGTAACAATACCTCAAGGCTCCCTGCACAACATGGGTATACATATTTATCAACATTACCTTCTTATGTTAGTGTAACAATACCTCAAGTCTCCCTGCGTTACACTGCAGAGACGGAGATCTGATAAGAACTCAACACTTTGCACTTGGGAGCCCAAAAGCTCATGAATATTCTAGACATTTTCTTTTCTAATTCTTCAACCCTAAGACGTTGGTCGCATTTATTACGAGTTAAGATTCAAAAAAGTTGCAAATAATTTTATAAAAGACCATATGGAGCTTCAAAAAGTGTTGTTTCAACCTTATTATGATGATAGATGCATCGAAACTATGCCCTTTTATTAACTGGATACTGTCTAGTATTATATTATGATTAGCAACTTTTTGAGAATTTGAGTGCCTAATGAACTTGAGCAATATTCTAGGTAGAGGAGGCTTCTTTATTGCAACTATGACGTCCAGAGGTTCAATGAAGACTCATTACTTGGAATTATCACTGTTTAGGTCATTAGTGCTGCTGGATATTCGTATGATGATGCTCAAATATCACTCACGAGTTCTATAAAAAAAATCCTAGAAAATATTTTCTCTTGGCTGCAGGTAAGGTTTCCATTCTTACTTCCTCAGAACAAACTGAAATAATTTACATTGGTTGTTATGAGTCATGATACAAGAAATTCATTAGAAAAAGAAAATATGAGCTTCTAATTGTTGTTTTTTCGGTAATGATGTGTTTAGAAATTTCAAGAATTCAAATAATAAAACATCTCTCAACTAGAATGATAAACTTATTTGTGTATGAGCATTCGTTTCAGGATGCATACATGATGCAAATAGCACGAGTGTTGCTATAGCAAACTACAAGTTATGAACGAACACAAATGTTATATAGAAATGCTCTAAGAGTTTTAATTTTCTCATTCTGTTAAGCATGGGGTCAAAAAATTGATGCTTGCGAACTCTTACTGCAATGCGTTTTTGAGTAAATAGTAGCATAATAATTAACCAAAATTTGAAGTTGCTAGTCCAAACACAAGTTTTACGTAGTTCTTCAAGATTCAAGTGTGGATGTAACTGACTCACAGATTCAAGTTTTACATAAATTTTCGAGGTCCAAGTTGGTGTGTAACTAGTACAAAAACTCTAGGTTTACCTGTTTATTCATGATTCAAGTCTTGACGAAAATGGTTCAAAGGTTCTGGATTCATCCAAATTTTGCAAAGTCGTGAAGTTTCCTGGTTTTTGAGGCCGCAAGCAGAATGTTTATTATGATACTTTCACTTCTTGACTAAACTGAGTGTTTTTTACCGAGGGATTTAATTGGTACTTCAAACTCCTATTAAGATTTCGACGCACGCTTTAAAAGTTTGAGCCTTTTGCTCGCAGGTATAGTCGAATAATATAGTACTTACTTGAGACAATTAATATATTCTGTGGCACTAAATGCATTCGTAGAGTTAATGATTTATTGAAACGTTTTATCCATTCAAAAATATTCAATGCATTTTGAAAAGCAATTCAAACAAAACACAGAAACATTGAAAAGATACACCCAAAATCGCTGGAAATTCATATTCAATTATTGTACGAAAAAATTCAAATTTCAGCCTTAGCGAGTTAAAAACTTTTTATTAACTTCGGATTCAGTTTTTCATGCCTTTCAACAAGAAATTTTTTATAATCTTGGGATTCTGTTTTTATTTTCTTTTAATGAAAACCATTTATAGCCTTTAGATTCTGTTTCCTCTTTTTCAACAAGAAATCCTTTTATAATCTTTGTATTATGTTTTTCCTCCCTTTTAAGATATTCTTTTGAAAAATTGGCTTAAGCATCAAATTTTAATGTTAATTGCAAAAATTTGGTCTGCAAGAACTGCTGTTTAAATTCACCAAAACGAAGCACTTTTTCAAACAGCAATAAAAAACGCAGCCATGTTTGGAGAACAATTCCGGCCAGATGTTCAAACAACAGCGTCTAAAAATTTCTTGTGCTCTGAGAGTTATAAAAAGAACAGAAATACGTGCAATGGCTTTCCTAGGGAGCGATGTTCTTAAATGTCCGATGATGGCCTTTAATACGATCCCAAAAATATTGGATTACTCATCGTCAATTCTTCCGTTGGCGGATGAAAAATAATGAAAAAATACCAGGTTGTACAAAAGTTTTGTGTGTTTTCTTTCATTAAATCTTTTAATTTATAAGATATGCAAGCCTTTCCTACAACATATTTTTTGTTCAGATACCTTAATTCATTCAATCAACAATTAACTTCAAGGTGAATCAATTCAGATCGAAACTCGCTTTCATGGAGTTAGGCTTAACAAATTTAATGAAGACTTCAATCGATTCAATTCGGCAAAGGCCCTCAAGCTGCGAGCAATAGATTGAGGACAAGTTGCTTGAGTTCATAAGAGCTTTTTGTTGAATAACCAATAGATAAAAGGGAAATATATCAGTCAAATGATGATTTTCCTTACTTAATGTGTCATGGAATAAGCGACGTATCGTAGAGATGATGATGTCACTCAAACAAGGCCGTCCTTATTTAGTAAGTAACTAACTTTATTATTCGCAGTTCGTTACTAAGTTGAGAACCAAGTTCAGAAAAAATCATCTTAGGAATAATTAAAGTAGGGAAATAAATAAGGGTACAGATATGAAGGTATGCGGCGCTCTAAGGCTATCATGAAAACTCTGGAAGGGATTTTAAAATATAAGCCCTATACTTCAAAACTCCAAATTTTATTTATATGTATCTGTAATCAATGTGAATAATAATAATTAATTATTCATATATGCATGAATAGTATCCGCAAAAATGTATATATTTACCTTGTATATAAATTAGTCACGCATAAAAAATCTAGTCTTCTTCTAGCTGCACGTAATTTATTATATGTACTGATCCAACCACAGGAAAAATAACTGATTCATACAACTAATATAATTGAATCATAATTAAAACAAAATTGATTGTGAATGAAGTAAAATAATATATACTGAGTGCTGCTTAGAAGACAAAGAATCTATGTACTTCAATATTAAGGTTAGAGGACGGTTGCAAAAACATTAAGGGAAAAGTCAGAGTGTGAGACATCTTGAAAGAAATATTAAGGCTAGGACCCTTGAATTGAGCGTAGATTAAAGTTAGCCATCCACAAAACTTAACAGCTGGCGCTAAAATATTCTATTCTTCGGTTAACAGCATCATCAAAACTTTTCATCCCTAACAATACTTCAAATGCATAATTTTCCCGGATACTTCAGGAAGGCGTAAATACCTCATTCACAGCTCACAATACCCATACTAATTTATGAAATAAAAAACATAGCGAACCTAAACTAATATTACATGCATCAGACGAATACGGTCCTTTTCTCGTTCACATATTAAGAAACACTAATTTGTATTTGATTGTAAATTATTCATTACCGTCCAATCGAACTTATTCTGCAGGAGAAAAATTATCTCAGCATTAAAAATTAATTTAATCCAGGATTTAACTCAGAACTGTGTCAACAGAATTAATAAGGTCACGCGCAGATGCTATGATACATTGAAGTTCACACCACGTTTCTATCCAGCTTGAGAATGAAAATTCAAAAGAAAGTTTGAAATTTTATGAATAGTCTATGTTTTCCTGTGTTCAGTCTATTTAAAATTCTATACATAATATATGAGAAAAATGTTTTCTTTAATTTGATTTCCTTCACATTCAAGTGGTACATGCGACGAATCTTAGACATGACGGTGGCCAGACAAGAAAAGCCAGATATGAGAAAAAATGGGCACAAAGCACCAGTTTCAGCTAGTTTCCTAGACAGAGAAAGTTTGAATAGGAAAGCTTGTGTTCTCCTGCTTTGTATTTATTACATTAGCATGTTAATTATGATGATAAACTACTTGCTTAATCCGTGCCAGGGAAGCGCTCGATGCAGACAAAAGACTGTCCTAGGTCGCACAATTGTTATAACACAGTTTCATTCTATTATACCTGTAGTTTTTCCTAGTTAAACTCATGTCTATTTTTTCAGAAAAGAATAACTACTGCTCAAACTCTCAGTTTAAATAATTTGTAGATAACAGCCAAGCATGCCTTTTTTGTTAACAGTAATGAAATGAGAACAAAATTATGAAAATTCTCAAAATATCAAAAACTAAGAACAGAACTGTCTACTGAGCGATCAAGCGCTTCCAGGAGACTTCTAGTGTGAAAGACCGAAATATCATAGAAGCAGTCGTCCAAAAACTCCAACAGCTGACACTAGCAAGAAAAAGATTGTCTCAAAAATTGTAAGAAATCTACGAAGATCAACGCAAAAGACTTAGTCTCCAGAGAATTAATTTGTTTTGAGGAAGAGAGAGACATGTAACTTAAATCTGTTAGACTGAAGCCTGTTCACAGCCTCATTAGGGCCGTTGGGGAAAAAATACTGGTATGAAACAATAATTGTGTCTGAACATTTGTGTCACCCTGTAGACTGGGCAAAGGTGTGAGCGTTTACAGTTTCAAGTCGAGATCCACGCTATGTGTGGTCTTGTGAGCTTACATGTCTAGTGCAAAATATCAAAGAAGAAGGTAGCGACGGAACTGGAAATACTCTCCTTATCATTAACTTGCTTTCCTAGCAATACGCTCGTGTACAGTCTGCACTTTTAAATTAGAAGCATAAAAAGGGGCATGTCATTACTTTAAGTGGTTCAACAGAAAGTTTGATTGCTTGAAAAATTGAAACTTGGTAACTTAACTGACCTACTTTGTTTCACTCGAATATTCACAGGCTGAATAACCAGTTGACCAATTGACCAGGTGACCAACTAGGCTAAATAGCCAGATAACCAGATGACTAGGTAACTAGTTGATTAGGTAACCAGTTAACCAGGTGATCAGTTAACCAGCTGACCAGGTGATCAGGTGGCCAGGTGGCCAAGAAGTTATTATATATTCATGTACCTCACTACTATAAAAAGTATCAGCACGTAAATATTTTTAAGCCTGCTTGAGTAAATTTAGTACAACATCCCGGGATCAAAGTAGTTCATGATTACATTATTATGACCCTCATATTTTCACACCTTATTTTTGAAGTGTAGAACTAAATTTTATAAAATAACTAATTAGTTGATAATTACAGATCTGTGACTTTTTATTCAATTTCCTTTTTCTAAATTGGAATTAAGCGAGGGAGCTCTTAGAGCACCAAGAGGATATTTTATATGGTGAAAATAACACATGTTGTATTAAAATGTTTTTATAATTTACCTTATCACCAAAAAATACTAAAAGAATTCACTCCCATGTAAGTATATGGGAAAGTTCGCACACAACTAGTAAATAATTTAAAAAAGCAGATCAGAATCAGTAGTTTTTGATACTGAAATTCTCATGTCCCACAAATTAGGCTTTTCTCAAGTACGACTTCATGTGTTGAGATGAGACTGATTTCTAAAAAACTGATTTTCTGAAAGTTTTTAATGCAGAACCGGAGACAAAATAAGTTAAGGAAAATTATTGAAGAAATGATGAGCATCAAATTATTTTCTTAGCGTTTTAAAATCTAATTCCTCTGAAAAAAATCTACTCGTCTAGAAATTCAGTGCATTGTTATTTATTTAGAACCCACGTTATTGAATTACTTGAAATGTTCAAGAATTGCCCAAGAGACTACCGCAACTAACCACTTGCTCTCTAATGGTGCGTGGTTATGCAAATTGCAGAGCACGCTTCCGACAAAACGCTGTAGAACTATGCATGCATAAAAAGTCAATTTTCTTTTAAAATTGAGTTTTATAAGTTTAAAAACTGACCTGGAAGCAGTTCCAAAAAATGTTAACTTGTAAAAATAATTTCCATTGATTCAATAAAAAGTTACTTTGATAATTATGTTTCAAGCATCTCAACGGACTCAGAATTTTGGCGGTGGAATTTAAACTTTAAAGATTAAGATTCTTGGAGAGAACGCAATTGGCCTAGCAGAGTCGTAGACGTTTCTTTGAAAGACCTTT
Source organism: Trinorchestia longiramus (assembly GCA_006783055.1). Taxonomy (NCBI): domain Eukaryota; kingdom Metazoa; phylum Arthropoda; class Malacostraca; order Amphipoda; family Talitridae; genus Trinorchestia; species Trinorchestia longiramus. The sequence goes on from VCRD01000184.1 coordinate 415,533, forward strand.
TCCAGCATTCATTAGCAATCGATGCAGGAATGAAAACGAGATGGGGCACTTGCCTAACCTTCCGTGACGCAAAATTTGGTGTCACGCCAAAACGTGTTGTAAGTCAAGCAGGGCATGCAATGATGTGCTAAACTTGATTCCTCTCTATCATTTGCCTGGCAACAACTGCTGAGCTAGTTTTTGAGCCAAAATTTCCCAGACAAACAAAAATGACCACTAAATGATTTTTTTCTTTATTCCGAGCTCTATATATTCTGGTATACTGTGTACGAAAACTATCTATAACAGATGTACTGGTCAGAACTTTCGTGAAGTAAATCAATAGACCGGTCAGTCAAAAATTGCTAAAAAACTGTTCCGTCCTCTCGTTCTTCTAAAATAATTTGACTTCTGGACAAGCACCCCGTTTCCTGCCAAAATCAGTGTTAGGAGATTTTTGAAAGCCACGTTGTTTGGCACGCCGTCGGCATAATCTTCTCATGCTTCGTGAAAACGAGCCAGCAGGCTGTTAGTGCAGCCATCCGCGGTTTAGAAAAGTATTTCTCGACACGAAACCTGCATTCTTCTGTTATGGAAAAAAGAAAAAGAAATCATTGAAAATATATGTAAAGGAGTGGAAAGCATCGTCTCGAAGAGAGTAAAGGCTGCGGATGCTAGAAATTTAACAAAAATTAAAAAATACCAAAAAAATACGCCAGTTTAGAAAATATCTGTGAGTGATGCCTACAATGATAAAATGTGCTTAAAGAATATATGTCTATACTTTAATGAGGATTAAAGTATAGACTGAAAAAATTAATGAACGACAGATCCAAACGACAAAAGTTTTAATCCATCTGGAGATAATGACGAGGATTTTCTATGAAGTTATAGCAGTGCAATGGCTGCTAGTGTAACGACTTCGTCGAGAACACAGGAAAATACGTCGAACTGAAGCTCACAGTCTGCGCATGAGATACGTACATCTCATGTATCTGAGGACGGATACATGTTGGTGCAGGCGTTCTGATGTTTAATATCTTCATGACAACTGTTGCCGCTGAGCAGGACATAATTCATGCCATTTTCTCAAATATTGTGTTGGTACATTTGTGATACAAGGTAGGCACGAGAGAAGATTTGGACGCTTCAGTGTGCTCAAACACAAAATTGAGACAGTTTGAGGATGCATGTAGCTTAAATGTAACTTCTGGAATCTATCATACAAACTTGTTTTCTGATCGTGATTGTCATCACATGTTCTCATACAACATTTATAAAAACATAATTTTTTATTCTTTAGTGTACTCATTTTTCAGCCAAAGACGAATTGAAAGAAACGTGCCTGCCTCGTGCGTCTAATTAAGCGTTTAATTAGTATTAAGCGAAAATTTCAACAGAGTCTTGCGAGTTCTTCTAGTGAAAATTTTGGCTTCAGCACTGGTTTGAGAACTTCCCAGAATCACTCTTAGTGATCTTTTCACTTGAGTTGTACATCGTAAGTCCAAATATTCTAATGAATGAGCGGGAATGAGTAGAAGATTCTAATTAATGAGTACGAAGTTGTAATGAATGAGTAGAAGGTTGTAATCAATGAATAGGAAGTTGTAATTAATGAGTAAAAGATTTTAATTGAGAAGAAGAAAATTGTAATGAATGAGTATTAAGTTGTTTTAATGAGTAGAAGGTTTTAATTAATCAGTATGAAGTTGTAATGAATGAGTATTAGGTTGTAATTATTGAGTAGAAGGTTGTAATTAATGATTAGGAGGTTGTAATGAATGAGTAGGAAGTTGTAATGAATGAGTAGAGTTATTAATTAATGAGTAGAAGGTATTAATTAATAAGTAGGAAGTTGTAATGAATCAGTACAAGGTTGTAATGTATGAGTAAGAGGCTGTAATGAATGAGTAGAAGGTTGTAATGAATGAGTACACGGTTGTAATGAAGGAGTTGGAGGTTCTAATGAATGAGTAGTACTATGTTTTGCTTATAGACATAGTAACAGCTGAAATTCTTGATGGTATTAATGATAATGATTCAAAAATAGGGAATTGATGGAGACCAGACTACACTAGCAGAAGTTAGAGTTGTACTCGAAACGATGTGACTAGTCGGACATCTTAGTCAACATCGAACCCTTTATCACGAAGGTTAGACAGTCAACATTGGACACTTTATCACGATGGTTAAACAGTCAGCATTGGACACTTTATCACGATGGTTAAACAGTCAACATTGGACACTTTATCACGATGGTTCCACTGCACGAGTCACTGGCATCTGAACCAATTACTTGAAGTGCGGCTTTAAAAAAGATGTCAACAAGTTTTCCAGGCGGTTTTGAAGAAACTTTTAAAATTAGGATTGTGCCTGTTCAAATCAATTCATGCAGAATTGATACGTAGAAAACGAACAAGGTACAAACCCAGGATATGTTATTTAAACCCTAGTAAAAGATTGATGTCATTGAATCATTCCAAGACCATGCACAGTTTTCCTCATTAACAAAGTTGTTTGCTTACGTGAGGAAGAAGTAGGAACTGTGATGTTCTTTGTGGAATTATTGCGCAGTGAGTATAAGTCAAAGATAAAGCCACATATTTCGATGAAGTTAGATACAGAGGAGGCATTTTATTGTCACAGGGAAGTTATAAGTTTTTTATTCGTTATAAAATGAATTTTATTAACTGACCGTCAAATATTTCTAGCAATATTTCCCATAAGATACTTTAACTACTAATCAGTTTGCCGGAACAGCAGGAAAAAGGGAAAAATTTCCAAAAACTAAATGACCTGAAACTGATTTACAATGGAATAAGGCAATAAAAACGAGTCGTTTGGCCCATTCTTGGGCTGCTACCCAAATCCCATGCTGTCATAAATATTTTTGTTGTTTTGCGGCGTACATCAACAAGAACAACCGTTCACCATAAGTGTCGGGCATAATATGTAACATTAAAAAAGTATAAGCGCAACAAAATTTATCCCGTTTATTTATATTAATTTTAAATAACCTTTTCAACGGCTATTCTCTTATCGTGAGAAAAATCAATTCGTTTTTAGATTAAACGTACATTACATAAGAAAATAGATTGCAATTTACCCTTTAATAATTACCCTTGTATTTAGGCAATCTTTTTAGTATAAAATTTATTCAAGTATTCTCAGCACAAAAATGAACAAACTCTCACCTATTTCCAATATTTCATGTTCCCTGCAATCCATCGATGTTTGCATGCAGCACAAGTCGCTTGACATTCATGCCGAGGATAACGTAGGTTTTCATCTATAAAACTTTGACCTACCTGTTCGCAAGACTCAAGTTTCACGCAATTTTTAAAGATTCAAAAGTCAATTCGCTTGCACTTCAAGATTTGGATGTTTTGGTATTCATCGAAATTAGTTTTAGGTCGCTGAGTTAAATAAAACTGAGAATGTTAACATTATTCTCTGTTGCCTCTAACGCGCAATGATCACAAGCTTCAGTAGATTTTTATTCCATTAGTCAGATGGAACATCCTTTTTTCTTTTAAAATTTAGATTTAAAAATACATTTCTTAAAAATTTCTGAATTCTAGAGCTTCAGAAGGAACAAATTTCCAACACAACTGACACTACGTCAACACATGAGTGTCCAGCGAGGCATTTTTTCAGCTCAATAAATCATTAAGGCAGGAGAGTCAGATTTGTAAGTGCTGGTCGTCGTGATTTCTAATTCACTTTTAGTATCTTCCGTCATAATTAAATCAAATCGATTTCAAAAGAGCAGTATACTATTATAGTAATCTGTAGACGAATTATCATTAGAGGAGGCTTCATTTCATGCTAATGTCCGAGTCACTTAATGAAGGGTCGTTAAATATCAATGTGAGTCATATAAAATACAGGAATCTACTACGATGACTGAATAAACTAGCCAACAAAATATTATTTTTCTGATATCATTCTCGAAATGGCATAGAGCAAACTGAATAATTTACCAGCGTAATTTATATCGAAATAAAAATACATTTGATATACGTTCTTCTTAGACGCTTATAACGATGTTTTTCTCATGATTAAATTAAATTATTTTTTAGCAGAGTCTGATTGTTCGTGGTACCAGTGTTAACACAAATATGAAGCCTCATAATCATTAGCGGCACCAGTGTTAACACAACTATTAAGTCTAATAATCATAGAAACAGTCGTCTCGCTAACGTTGATAACTCGCATGCCGTAATCTATTTTTACTTTGAAGTAGCATCATAGAGTTGAATAAAATCATAAATTTTCTATGACACATGATTAAAAGGCAGTTAGAGTTAGTGATGTGTGTGCATTTTGGTAAAAATTCTCAGCATGACTCACGAATGGATCTAAGAGTCATATATCCGTTTCAGTCTCCAATATTACGCTTCGATCTATCAAGTGAAAGTCAGAAACCCGAATACAGCAGTACTGAAAATGGCACATTATTCAAAGTTACCAAATCTGGATTTCCACGCAGTTGTAAGTGAATTAAATTTTATTAAGCAGGTTTTCTTACGAAGATCTTCAGCGGTATTTCTCTAACAACTTTTGGTAAGGACGTCCACCAGCTCCAGAATTTAGTGTTAAGACGATAATCCACGAAACACAAACACTGGCATTACGGAAACTTTTCACCAACGAATAAATTATAATGATAAAGTGCACGATAGAAATAACACTTAATGTTATAAAAATATGACTAACTAGGATAACAATGAATATAAAGGAAACAAATTGGTATCAACAAAACACCATTGATAAGCTAGTTTTTGAGCCAGATTTCCCCCAAGTCGATGCAGAAGAAACTTTTCATGTCATCAGTTCGTCGGGATTTGCAAGCAGCGACCTGTATTTACTAGGCAGCAAGCAGCCGGGAGCAATTCACTTCGAAATATCGCACTGTCGATACTGTCCGTAGGAGCAAAAGAATTCAATAGTACGACAGGTACATTGTGTCTGGGCGCAATAGATAAGTGCGCACTAAAATGCGGTAGGAATGTTCAGATATTGCGTCCTCCAAGAGTCTGGCGCTCAATCTATGGTCCTATTTTTGTCTCAATATATACATAACTGATTTTTATAGAGGTGCTTGGGTTCGCTTCCAGAGTAGAAGTGGGGGAAAAGTTTGTAATATGACGTTGTATTACCGTGTAGGTGTTGATTTTATTCGTTCTGTGTGAAACGTTTATCTATTTAGGGTGAAATCAAAAAACAATGGGATATTTTTATTGGGTTTCAACGTTAGCGTTTGCTGTGAATCCACATCATACTCAAAGAATTTTCTTCACTAATGCTCACAGAATATCAAGTGTAGCATAGCCTTCGTATTCAGAAAAATCAACATATGTACGTCTTATTTATACTTGAATTATGCACAATAATAAATAGTGGCTTGTTTATGACATACGAAAAGTTTTTTCTAATAACTTTTTCAAGTTGTATAACTTGTAATGTTAATTTATCTCTAACAATCCTTACTTCAGGAAGCACTTGAAATGTGCTGGGAAATTTGGAATGAAATTTTTCACTTCAAAAAAGTTAAAAATTATATTAAATTTGAAAAGATGTTCGAAAAACTGTTACAGCATGCAGCTAAGAGACTTAAATTTTGTTCAAAATGCATGCAGGTTTTGTTGAAATACGCACACAGTATTTAGTTCCTAAAAGTTTGTTTGTGGCTTGTCACAAAACAGCGCATTCTATAATATTTGGAACTTATGCACTGAGCTTGAAGGCAAAAAAAAGATAACTTTAGAGACTAATCGGACCAGCAAATTTTGTATCATTAGCCACAATTATTTAAACTTTTCTTCAATAATTCCAAGCAAATATTTCACATAAATTGTTCTAAAATGGAGAGCAACTTCCTATAATGAACAACCTAAAACATCTGCTGAGAATTATGCAAATAAAATTCGAAAGGCTGCTTAATTTTCCAGGGAAGCCATTTACGAAAACAAAATTCAATTTCGGATTTTAGAAAATGAACACTGCATCGACGAATATACTTGAGAAAAACGCCCAATAATATTCATAAGCTGAATATAAATGCAAAAAGAATGTCTAGAATGCGAGGCCTGTTGTAATCTTTCAAAATGAATTTTCCTAACATTAAGTATTTTATATTATTTTAGGTATTTGATTATTGCATGGGTGTGAAAAGCAAGAAATAAAAACTTAGACTTAAAATTTGCAAAGCGTTTACTTTTATGAATGTTTACTCTGCAAGTTTAACAGTTTGAAAAGATTTGAATCAATATATCACAAAAAAACTGGTTTGGTTATTTCATTAGAGAAAACCTTTCATTAAGATATCTTGCACTTAAAATAATCTATTCAGCTGTGCTACGATTTCAGTCAGTCACAGTAAACATAGAAATGAATAATAACAAAAAAATCTCAAAGAATTTAGCGTTTGTAGCTAATATTACATATTATGTAATCGACTTTAGTTTCATTCGGCACATTTAAAGCATCCTTAAACGACGCCTACATAACCAAACATTCGGCACATTTAAAGCATCCTTAAACGACGCCTACATAACCAAACATTCGGCACATTTAAAGCATCCTTAAACGACGCCTACATAACCAAACATTCGGCACATTTAAAGCATCCTTAAACGACGCCTACATAACCAAACATTTCATTTATTGACTCCATCAAGAGCACTAGACTACAGAGTGTTACAGGTCATCACAAGTCCCTGTTAATTAATTGATCCGCGCACTGGACTAGTATTATTTTAAAAATACTTCAGAACGCCTAGGCTGCAGTAGTTACAATTTGAGCAAAAAAGAGATTTACAATAATTAAAATGAAGATCGTTTCCTTCCAGGTTTGTGGTTGAGTGAAGTTCATTTCCCTCATAAGTTTCGAAACTAAAAACCTGGATGATTTAAGTAAGCAAAAATATATTGATCTCAAACCTATTTATTTCGTTTATGCTATAAACTTTCAATCCTGTTTTTACTTCATCAGTACTGTTATTTTTTATATTTCTTTGAAGTGCACGTAAATGACCCGTTTATAGTTCATCGCATGCTTGCAATACATCAAGGAATCGAGCTACTAGAATAAGGGTACGAGACAGGCTTCATAAAGTGGTGCAGCAGCACAACAATTACAGTTACACAGTAGAGAGCAGAGTGTGAGCAACCACGTTCCGCTTACGGGCAGGTCAGTTACACCCATACACTCAGCAACCACCGTGACTAGCTTGCAGTTCAGAATTTGGTCTCTGTCACTACGTAGAGTCACCACAAGAACAAACGACAAACTTCCGTCCTAGGAAACGTAACGTTCCGTGAACGATCCCAAACCACCCACGATTTGGATTGCGTGGCCACATTGCCAACACTACTCAATTACTCAAGCACTAAACGTCAAGGCGGAGCAAGGGTGTAGAAGATAATGGAGTCAGCACTGTATGTATATTGGGCATAAATAAAAAATAAAAAGAGACATGGTGTCTCTTTTTCATGTGCTGTCATTTTTTCATTGAGTTCACTCCTTCTTTACATCACCAGGCACTCGCTTCGAGGTAACTCAGAAAATGTATCTGTCCAAGTCACGAAATAATATTCAAGACAACTCAGAGTCAAGACATACGTGGGTTGGCATAGAGAACACTATCAGTCCGTCTCTTCACAAGTTGATTTTTCATTACTTCTGAAGCTCCACATCAACTATTTCTGTGCTAGAAACTTCAAGCAATTTCTCCTCTACTTTCTTCTCTGGCATAAAAGCAAGGATATTTATTTTCTGTGGACATTGTAGTTAGAAAGGAGTATTGAATCATAAAGCGATAGTGTCAGCGATGGTAAATGAATTAGTGTCTTGCCTTGATGAAGTGTCTTCATGACACTTCGGACGTCTTGAAGTGTCTGATGATTAGTTTGTTCTATTTTATTGAGTAGACATATATAGAAAGGTCAATTGAAGAAAGTTACTTCTAATTCCGCTGCTTCAACCTCCTCTACACCAATGCTATGATGCACTGCGCAAACAACACATCGTGCATCGCAAGCAAAATACTGCAGTGGGGACAACAGATCCCCACAGCACAAGAGGTATAAAGTCTAGCCTGTAGTCTACCAGTCAGAAGAGGGTTGACAATGTAAGAATACAGCTTACGTAAAACATAGAGGCACACGAAATACCAAGGCAATTGTTCAAGGAAGTGAACTCTGTGTAACAAACTAATACAGCAAAGGAAAAGTGTCATTTAATTTAAATCCAATACTTCGACTATTTAAGATACTAATCAGCCGAAAAATATCAGTAAATGCTAATGACACGAAAAGATTATGAGACATAGATGGCTAGATATAGTTCCTGAGTTATTGGAACATATATTGCTCTTTTGCTTTCTAATTCTACCACCCGAAAACATTGAAATAGCCGTGAATTAAAATAAGTTCAGTGCTAGAAAATCTTCCTCTATTCAGTTCTGCAATTCCTTTTTTAATTCCTCTTGGCTCTTTTTTATTTTTAGGAAACCATATTTGACCTCATTTTAGTAAATAATGTTATTATCAATTCATATTTTTCCCTGAATATAATATCCTGGCAAAGAAATCTGGAATTTTCCTCAGAGGACCAAAACTTCGGAGCCGTATCGGGAATTGTTGAAAAATTTGAAAGTTTTTGCCGCATAAATGCCAAGCTTTGGCTTTGTCAGAGTTTTAATGAAAACTTTCTGTAGTGAATCGGTCTTGATTTATCACAACCCTCCATAGCAGCAACAAGAGGAGCTTGGTACAAATCCTCGTGCAGATTAAAACAGTGCTTTCCTTCAGCATCTGATGAATTTGTTGAGTGTTGAGTGATGACTCAGTGAGTCGTGGATGCA
>VCRD01000185.1:29478-49618 GCA_006783055.1 Trinorchestia longiramus
TGGGGCTGTTGCGTGGGGCTGTTGCGTGGGGCTGTTGTGTTAGGCTATAGGGCCGTGTGTTGAGCCATGGGGCCGTGTGTTGAGCCATGGGGTCGTGTGCTAGGACTTGGATCCAAGCGAGACACAAATTGCGTACTGATGCTAAGGAAGGAGTGCTAAGTCATGAACCATGGTATGGGCCTCTGGGCTGTTTGATGGACCAGAGTTCTGTTTGGTGAGGCGGGAGACTATTTGATGGACTGCCTTTTGTTTATCGTAAAATTTAATTCGAAGTAGTTGATCACTAATCACTCATTAGTGACAGTAAAATGTGTAAGATTATTCGGGCAATTAATCAAAGTATCCTTAATGTAGAAGAAAATGACATGGTTCCTAGAAATTAAAACCAACTTATCAAAAAATAGGATACGGCCTGCCTTTTTCTCAAAAAAGTTTACTATTTGAAGTAAATAGTGATGTACATTGTTAATTGGTATTATCAAACGAATTGAGGTGGATGTATTTTTTACAGGGTGCAGCAATATAACTTCCTTTCTAAAATGTGCTTTGCTTTGAATAAAGATAGGTATGTTGCTGCACCCTGTATTTGAACAAGTTCGTTCAAAATACTGAACTCCGTGTGAACTCCGATGATTTAGCAAGACCCCAACATTTTTATGATCCTACAAGATACGCGTAGCAGTTGCTAATATTTTAGATGTACTACGAACTGAGAGAGCCTCAAGGAGCTACCTCGGTGATGACTAATCCCAGAATTTGGCCACAAAAACCGCTGGGTGGAAGTCTAGGCTAATGAATGCCCGCTCTGCTGCTGTTTTGGGGAGAGTCATTTTTGCGCGGTGCCAGCAAAGCAATCTGACTCCTTGAGTTCAGTTTATCGCCCCTCGCCTGATTGCCAGCAACTCAAAACTGCCAAGTTTTCTCTGTGCATCGAGATATTAAGGCCACCTTTGAGGCTCTCCCAAGAAATTAAACCTACCGTCTGCGCAGCCTTCGTTCACCTACCAAAGATTCTCTTGTGTTCATGTTCCTGTGTGGAGATTGCGAGGGAAGTTTGTTTCTATTTAACCCCTAGTTTCTCTTCAGGTCATAAATTGACATTTTTGTGTTCTTCAGGCAGGTCCTAAACGCAAAATGAACTTACTGCTTGTTACAGATTCCAAGTGCCGCTGTCAGATCCGAAATATAAATAGTTCCAAGAACACTTTTTTTTACATTATTCAAACAGTCGAATTTCCACTGATTGCTACGAGACTGCTGAAGCTAGCATGTCTAGTGCTCTGCGTGTACTCAAGCTAGTATGTCTAGTGCTCTGCGTGTACTCAAGCTAGCATGTCTAGTGCTCTGCGTGTACTCAAGCTAGCATGTCTAGTGCTCTGCGTGTACTCAAGCTAGCATGTCTAGTGCTCTGCGTGTACTCAAGCTAGCATGTCTAGTGCTCTGCGTGTACTCAAGCTAGCATGTCTAGTGCTCTGCGTGTACTCAAGCTGAAGTCTTTTGGACCTGCAGGAAACTTGCTGAACTCATGAAGCCAGTTATGGTGATAGGAATGCCTTTGCTTAACACGTTAACCGCCATGCCTGATATCAGAGAATTGTCACTACCGCCACGACTTTACCATTTTACGACTTTATCATTTAACCTTCCGTAAATATTTGAATTAATTTTTGAAAATAATTGTTAAAAATTTGGAAATGTACCACCGGTGGTACATGCGGCGGTAAGTGAAATCCTCAAATGTACCACCGGTGGTACATGTGGCGGTTAACGTGTTAAGGTGTCATGTGCTATCACAGGGCATTCTCATGTGGTGTCATCATATAACATCGTTATCATAATCATATTGTGGCATATGAAGTTATATGACATTGCTATATGATATGGTAAGTTATATTGAGTCCACTTGGCGTTACCATAAAATACGATTTTGTGTCATCATTAGGTGTTTTCATGTTGTGATGTATGGTGTTTTCATATGGCAGTGTCATATTGTGATATCATATAATATTCCATGTAATGTTTGTTTGTCAGTGCACAAAAATTATAATTTTCATTCGATTCCTCCCTTCTTTAGGAGGATATTTTTTTAGCAAATTTGAATTCTACATCGTCTGCAATGCCAGTCTTTATTTTCTCTGCTCTTCAGTAACACTTGAAATAAAGCGTAGACCTGCACCCAAGAGTCCTAAAACCACATGAAGAATCCACCCCACATTAGTTTTTAATCTTAACCTTATTTCTAAAAATATATTGTTTCACTCATAAAACGAAACTTTTTTGTTTCCCATTAGTTGCTGACGATAATCAGTCAACAGCTCAGTTGTCTTCAGCATTCAGTCCACGGCTCACTCAAAATTCAGACAAGTCCTCCTGTCGTCTGTCAAATACACTAAAATACTCAAATAATAAAAAAATACTTTATATTATCACGAGTCTCGGCCATCACAGCATTTGAGGCACTGGAGATGCACTGACGTTGAAAAATTATTATGCATTTTCAAGTATAGGCACGAATATGTAAGAGAAGTTTGTGTTTCCTTTACTTGTTATTGGTAGAATATGTATTTTCTGCATTTCTGCGGTTCTTATTGTAAATTTTAACCATTTATTGTGTATGGAGTTAGTCATCTGGACGTCACTCAAATCAAAGTTACCACTCATAACACAAGTTACTGTAAATACTCGTCACTCAAATCTATTCACATACTCGTCACTCACGTCTATGGAATACTCACCACTCACGTCCCTGCAATACTCACCACTCACGTCCCTGCAATACTCACCACTCACGTCCATGCAATACTCACCTCTCACGTCCATGCAATACTCACCTCTCACGTCCCTGCAATACTCACCGCTCACATCTACGAAATGCTCATTTACATCTATGGAATACTCATCACTCGTTTAAGGAAGACATCAATTAAGTTAATATAAATCCTCACCACTGGTATTCAGCTACACTCATCACACAAATTGTTGTATACACTCATCGCCAAAGTTCAGGCAGATATTCATTCCTAAAATTATTGTCAATGAATTCATGAAGAGCTCATGCGTGCAGAATGCTGTGCAGCTTTAACAATGATGACACGCCTTACCATACCTCGTACAATGTTTACATGACTCATGTGAGACCTGTGAGTCGTCCCTTATTTTCTGAGATAAAAACTTTCTTGCAATAGAAATACAGTTCATAATTATCCTGAGGTGTAAAATCGAACATGTTTTTCTTCATTAAAAATGTCTCTAGCAGGATTGTTTTTCCGCATCGAACTCGAAACGGTCTTAAGGATGTTAACAATTAATGGTTAGCCAACGGATAGCTTGAGGCAACTTCTGTCAAAACAAGTTCGAGCAAAACAGAACTCAAGCTTCAAACATTTCTGCTTATATGTGTGGTGTTAAACAAATCTATGGAACCTAGGAAAAACATTAATAGACTGAGGTGCAGAAATCAGCGAATAAGAAAATGACGATCATGATAAAAAAAATATGCATTCAGATGCCATGTTGAGAGTATCTCATATGGAGCATTTTGTGACCAGTTTGCATTCACATAAGTTACGATGTGTGTTAAAATGCCATTACAATCCGCTTACCATAGTGAGCATTTTGGTGTTACTTGTTTGTGCTAACCTGTGCCACAGTAGTATGATAGTAACGGTTTGTTTATAGGCACTAGTATTAGTGGTTGTGTTGATAGACACTAGTATTAGTGGTTGTGTTGATAGACACTAGTATTAGTGGTTGTGTTGATAGACACTAGTATTAGTGGTTGTGTTGATAGACACTAGTATTAGTGGTTGTGTTGATAGACACTAGTATTAGTGGTTGTGTTGATAGGCACTAGTATTAGTGGTTGTGTTGATAGGCACTAGTATTAGTGGTTGTGTTGATAGACACTAGTATTAGTGGTTGTGTTGATAGACACTAGTATTAGCAGTTGTGATTATGCGCACTAGTATTAATGGTTGTGATTATGGACACTAGTATCAGTGGTTGTCTTCATGACTATTAGTATTAGTAGTTGTGTTCATGAACACTAGTAGGATAGAATTAAATAAGGCAATAGAAACGAGCTGTTTGGCGTATCTTGAGACCCATGTCGCAACAGACATACGAGTAGTGTTAGTAGTTGTATTCATGAACACTGGTATTAGTGGTTGTGTTCATGAACACTAGAATAAGGGGTTGTGTTCATGAACACTAGAATAAGGGGTTGTGTTCATGAACACTGGTATTAGTGGTTGTGTTCATGAACACTAGTATCAGGGGTTGTGCTCATGAACACTAGTGTTAGTATTATTATTGCTGGAGTCATCTAACTAGGCACTAGTTCGCTCCTTCAGTTCTGTCATTACTGATCATGTTTAATTTTTTCATACTTACCAGTGAATGTTTACTGTCTGGGGCAAGAATGCACATCGTGTTCATCAGCTATTGTCAGCTCGACTTTGTTTTGGCATCTGACCTCAGAGTCGAGTGCAAAGATTCGAGTTCTTTTCGAAATATAAGCTTTTTCAGGAAGTTGCATTGACTTTAGAACTGCATTGATATGTTTCGAATGTTACTCGACTTTTAATTGCTTATCGTATGCTATTTCTTAAGGCACTTCTATCCAGTTCTAGTTAATTTCAATAGCAGCAACTAATGTGTATCGCTGTGCCTTCTCGATAGTGACTGAAATCAGCAAAGATCTGAAAACTTTAGTACAATTCTTAGATTTATGTACATTGCTTAGGTTCATGTACAGGGTCGTGTTGTTAAGAGGCTGCAAATGTGATCAGTGGAGCATCAAGCTAACCTGTAACTCGAACAGAAGGGTTTAATTGAAGTGGAAGCAGGTCTGCCGCTAGACGGCAGCTTGCAGTAAAAGGCTGACAGCTCATGTAGGCAGCCATAATTAGTCAGAGAGTCATTTTAATTAGCGAAATAATCAAAATGGCGAGTTAATTTCGAAACTGTGGGAATGCTGGGCCTGCGAATGACATGAGGTAAAGGTTTTCTCTTTAGTTCAAAGGAGGAAGCGGTTTTTTTCAGATGTGGGCCCTGCTGTCGGAACAGATCTCCGAGTAAGCTTGCCATGCATGTTCCCCTCGATTATAATCTCTCCAGCAACGCAAGGAAATCATTATAAAATAACTAATTAATTGTCACGGGACTGAGCATCGTAGCCCTAGGAGAATTAAAGCAGTTTAGAGCATGTGCCTCCATATGATGACGTCCCAAGCAACCATGATATTGATATACGTTTGTCAATCATGATATACATTTGTGAACTGTGATGTTATACATTTGTCAACCGTGATGATATACATACAGTTGTCAACCATGTTGGTATACATTTGTCAACCATGTTGATATACATTTGTCAATCACATGATGATATACATTTGTCAACCATGATGATATACATTTGTCAACCATGATGATATACATTTGTGAACCATCTTATGTTCTGCACAGTTGAGGTATAATAAGTAGAAAACAAAGCATTACTTCATTACTTCGAGAGAATTCACTCGTTCTCGAATAGAAAAAACAATGTTAACTATGAAGGTAATTTAAAAACTTTTCATTTGTTTGGAATATATTTTCTGATGAAGAGAAATACACAGCTGAAGGCAGTGTAATATGGGACAGATTGTCTTCCAGCAATGATTGACAAAATAACTGATTCTTGAAATAATTAATTGGTAAAATAAATAAATTATAGAATAGCCGACTGTTAAAACAACTGTTAGTTCAAATACCTGGTTAGCACAATAGATAATTGTTAAAGTAACTAATTGATCAAATGACTTACCTGTAAAATGACTTATTAGAATAAGATTTAACACTTACGAATAAAATTATTATTGTTGGAAGTCAGTTTGAGTCAATGATATAAATTATAGGTGTACGAATTGACTCTTCAGGGACTCAAATATAACTCATGAGAATTTCTTAAACCAGTACAATGTTTATCAGAGTGGTGTTTGTTTTAAATGAGACTTCATATCATTTCATTGATTTTGATTGGACAAAGAATTGTGACAGATTTTTGCATCAACGTTTTTCATAGATGTACTGCAAAATTAGACCTTGAAACTAATAATGAAGACCAATCAATTGATATATAATGATTGAAGAAATTATTTGTATTTTTAGTGCTATTCTCATGATTATTATGATCATAATTATCTTCATCATTATATTATATGATATATAATTTATCGTCATAGATATTTTTAACGTTATTTTTAATATTACTATTACGATTGTTATTAAGGTTATTACTGTGGTGGGCGTGAGAAACTAAGAATTTTTTATTATTCATTTCCGTAGAAGAGCTACGCAGGGGCCGTAAAATCCTTTTTTTTTCTCTGAAGAAAATTTATTTAACAAAACCAGCTGTAATCCTTGCTAGCGTTCACAACTAGCGTTCACAACTAGCGTTCACAACTAGCGTTCACAACTAGCGTTCACAACTAGCGTTCGGTTAGGCTGGAATTCCGTTTATTAAAAAATTGGTAATGTCTTTTGTGTGATGTAGGTTTTTTAACTGTAGTTGAACGCTAATAATTCATCTCAGTAATGTTGATGTTACTTTCTTACCTCGGTGATGTTGGTGTTACTTTCTTACCTCGGTGATGTTGGTGTTACTTTCTGAGCTCAGTAATGTTGGTGTTACTTTCTTACCTCGGTGATGTTGGTGTTACTTTCTTACCTCGGTGATGTTGATGTTACTTTCTGAGCTCAGTAATGTTGATGTTACTTTCTTACCTCGGTGATGTTGGTGTTACTTTCTGAGCTCAGTAATGTTGATGTTACTTTCTTACCTCGGTGATGTTGATGTTACTTTCTGAGCTCAGTAATGTTGATGTTACTTTCTTACCTCGGTGATGTTGATGTTACTTTCTTACCAAGGTAATGTTGATGTTACTTTCTGACCTCGGTAATGTTGATGTTGCTTTCCATACTTCAGCAATAAACTAAATTTCATTTTGATTCATTAAAAAAGTTTTGTGTCTTTTAATATCGCACCTAGTAAAAACATCATGTTATTGCTAAGTTAATTTCCCTTTATTCACAACTCTGCCGTATGGATTCTTTGTGGCTATAAACATGCATGTAAAAATGACTACATTAATGTCTCGAGCACATTTCCATATGCAACATCACGGCAAACTTTGCAATAGAGGAAGAAAAGATTTTGAATAATGAGCAGGTGTTAGGATGGTAATATATAAATAAATTAAATTGACTCACATCTGGCAATGCATTATTCTGATTGGACTCATTAACTAAGAGGTGTGAAAAGCAGTGATTATGTTGCTTGCGTTTGAACTGAACATTCCAACGCTCAACATGCTGAAATTTTCAGACATTTGCACTGTCATTAGTCTTTGTTCTTTATAAATGATGCAATGCAGGCTATGCATTAAATTCATAGGATTCATGAGAGATGACCGATCTAACAAACCTTGGCCGCTTCTGTAGTTTTGTGATAATAATTGTAAGAAACATTAATTTTATTTGAGTGGCACTTGCACTTCAGATTATTTTGTGTGCCGCTGGGCGGATTTCTTTTGACGAGTCCTATCCATATACAGGGTGTCTCAAAAAAATGTACTCACCCTTTAACCGTTGCTAACATGCTGTCTTCTTTGTGTTGCAGGTGTGAGGTTCGAACCTTTGCGAACATGATTCTTTAATCACATTTAATCATGTTCACAAAGGTTCGAACCTCACACCTGCAACACAAAGAAGACAGCATGTTAGCAACGGTTAAAGGGTGAGGACATTTTTTTGAGACACCCTGTATTAAAGTCTTGTTGCTCTGGTCTATTCATATAAACGTATGAAACAACAGCACCTAGTCTGCAGGTGCTTGGCAATAGTATTACTCGAACAGAAGAATACTACAACAGCTGCAGCTGCAAACTGTTCACATGTTCATAGTTTGTTGTCACAGCTGTCAAGTGGTGCGCTATTTCTGATTGTGGTGCGGGAGACTCGAATTCTTTCACCGTATTCAGATTTCTACCGGACATCCGTTGATTTTAAATCTTACGTCCGACCTGGAACACGAGGCACACGGTTAATACCTTACATATATCAAGCTCATATTAGCGTCCCTACGAGTTTCTACTTCAAGTCACACAACAGAGGACGATAGCAGTCACTGGGAGCAGCGTCGTTAGCATTGAGATGTTACCGTTAAGAATTGAAAACGTTGCTCATAATGTATGGACTGTGTGGAATATCAGAATAAAGTGGATGCAATTTTAAAAAGAATTCCTAGTAGTAAATTACTGTTTCAGCTTAGGCACACAGCTTTCTTGCCTTTTGACAGTTTCTTGCTGACAAATATCCTCTACTTCATTGTAATTTCATTCTGTAACACTGGGAGATTTCTAGTCAGCTGCTAGAATTTATGTTGCACTCAGTAATGATATTCTTTTCTTGAAATTCTTGTTTTTAGTTTCAAATTTGTTACTGTCTTTTCCATTGATAATATTGACAGTTGTTGGTACGCGCCCGTGTGGTGGTACGCGCCCGTGTGGTGGTACGCGCCCGTGTGGTGGTACGCGCCCGTGTGGTGGTACGTAAACATTACCTTTGTTTAACTGAGTTAAGCTGCAGTTACGCAGGGAACATGATAATGAATACTTATGTACTACGTCTGGAATACAATGAATACGAGTAATAGCAAGAATAATATTAGTAGTAGTAGCTGTGATAATATAGCCTATAGGAATAATAATAGTATATATTAAAGATATAATGGTAATAATTTTAATAAGATTGCATGGCAATAAAAGCCACTGAAACGAAGACAAGCTGGAGACCAGTTATTTGGTGTGGCTGCTTCTACCAAGACAGATTAGATAGAAAAGCCAGAAATCAAGGCTAAGCTTCTGCAACAAGCATTACTGTTAAAACACGTTAATGTTTCTAATTTCGTTATGAGTATCAAAATTATATTATAAACAATTTCATTCAGTACATTCTTTTCATGAAGTTAGGTAGTTAACCACTAAGCAAAAAAGCAAATTGAAGCCCATGCATTTACGAAATTATTTTTCGTTGAAGCCTGGTGACGTATTAAACCGAAGTTGTCTTCGAGTCCGTGACCATGTAAACAGAAAAGTTTGTTTGGCTGGCCGCCTCTTACGACCATATCCTGCGAAAAGCTTTCAGTTGACAGTAAAGCTTTTTTGCCGTGCTTCTGATGGAATACATTGTTGGTTTGCGGTATGATACATTTTCAAAAACACAGAACGGCGCTCCGGATTCTGTTTCAAGTCTTTGAAAGCAACCTTCCCAGTACTTTGTGGGATTACACCATCCTGCAAACATACCTGAGTTTTCAATTTTTGCTCCGAAAGAGCAAGCAGAAAACCGAAAAGAACTTAAAAAAGGTTGTGTTGATGGTGTGTTTTTTAGCATTTTAGCTTACCAGCGAAATCAATCCGCGTTGCGTCTCGACTGACGTGTAGTCAAAACTGGCCACGACGACTTCCTTGGCAGCGCCGGGACAGCGACGGCGAGACTAAGCTTTCTCTCAGCCAAATTAGAAAATTTGTTATGAAGACAATCATCCTTGTTACTAATGTTTATATTTTGTGATGTATTGTAATTATAAACCGAATTATTTATTACTAGTGTTGTTGTTGTCTTTATAGTTACTACTTTTATCGTTCCTTCATTACTACTCCTTATCACGTGTGTAGTGAGAAAAAAGCCTAAAAATTTAAATCGTATATTATGCTTTCATCTTTATACATTATACTTCAAAAAAGGGCGCGAAACATAAGTAAAGAATTTGTTTCCCGTATGTTATCCGGAACATAATTGCCGGATATTTCCGGATCATCATTGCTGGAATGTTTTCCGGATCATCATTGCTGGAATGTTTTCCGGATCATCATTGCTGGAATGTTTTCTGGAACATCATTGTTGGAATATTTTGTGGAATATCATTACTGGAATTTTTTCTGGAACATCATTGCTGGAATGTTTTCTGGAACATCATTACTGGAATGTTTTCTGAAACATCATTACTGGAATGTTTTCCCGACTGCTTCAACTATTTCCGACCAGAGGAAGTAAGATTTATGGAAAACATCTGTTTATGCTCTTACCTGATATTTAATTATAAATATTAGTGTTGAAAACATTGCTACGTTACTAAACCTTCATTCTTAACTTCGCAGCCCGATTGTGTAGTAAAGTGAGCGATCGCTTAGTTCTTTTTTAATTCTACGATCCGGAATAAACGAACTTTATTTTTAATAATCCCATTTGTTCCTAAATAATTATTTTTTCTGGATTTGTTGCCCCCATTTAGGATTGTATTTCCTTTTGCATTTATGGTTGCAATTATTTATTCGTAATAGCTATATTTTCTTTATTTGTTCCTGTACATACGGATTAACTTTTTACGATGTTTGTAATCGTCTTCATGTAAATATTTATTTATGTTTCACTGTGTCGAATTTATCTGTAGATTCTTTTTGTTGTTTAACACGTTGACTCCGATTGCCTGATTGGTGTAAAACTTCACTTTGTACGCATAGTCACTAGAAGGATCTGAAAAAATTACAGAACCTAACCTCAGTGGTACACATACGTACCACTTCGGAGTCAACGTGTTAAATCAACAGCATTCTTAGTTAAGCTTTCCGGAGCAAAGCTAGTACTTTTTTAAACCCTCCAGTTATATCCTCCAGTTATATCCTCTGGCTGCCAATAACTACAAAGTCTTCAATTATTACATATTATATATTTATATAATAATTCAATTATTATATATATGTATATGCATAATTAACGTTACAACTTTTATAGCCCATGTTTATTACACAAACGAATAGGTACAAATGCAACAAAAATAAAATAGTAGCCAAATATATGAGTTGTAAATTAACACATTATATTCAATATGCACTCCCTCTGCTTTGAAAACGAGATGAAGACGCTTAGAGAATTGCCTGTACGAGTCACGAACGACTATTTGAGGGATTTTGGTACATTCGTTTTTGAGCTTTAAATTCAGTGTCTCAAAAATTTTCATTGGTTTTCGAAACTTTTCTCTCCAGTATGGATCAGATACCATAATCAAAAGGATTCATGTGTGGCGACGAAGGTCGCCATTCCTCCTTCAAAATGAAGTGGGAAACAATGGATGCCAACAACTCTCCTGTTTTCTTAGTTTCTTGTGAGGTTGCAGAGTCTTGCTAAGACTATCACTAGCGCTTTAAGAAATTATTTTAGCAAAAAGAAACAGTAAAAGGATGTCGTTACGGTAATTTGCTTGGTTAATTTTAATCCCTTTATTTACAAAAAACAACAGGCTGATTTCGGTCTCAGTGATCGCAGCCCAAACCATCACTGACGCCGCTCCTTGTCTTCGAGTGACTACCCGGGGGCCAATCTCACCAATCCGAGATCGAAATCGATCATTTTATACATTTATTTTTGTTGAGTATCAAATTTATGTTAGTCACTAAACACAGGGTTCGGTAGCGTGACTTCGAGGATACGAGAGGAACAGATTTCAGCTCTTATAAAACGTTTGCCGAGAGTTTTCGAAGATCTCAGCTGCTTCCTTTTGATGTTTTTAAAGCTAAATCTTCAAGTCCTTGTTGAGAATGGGGGTATGGTTCCGACGCATACATTTCTCACTCTTTGGCCTAATTCTGGTGGATCTCTGTGGGTTTCTTTTGAGCTCTGGTGAATTCACCAGTTTTGCGGTCCTGGCAGTTGAAGGACGACCTTACCCAAGTCTATTCTTTACCTACTTAGTCTCTTTGAACAGCTTCAATGTTCTTCATACGAGGATTCTATTAACTATTATGATTTTAGTTATATTCTTTGAATATTACCAAAATCGTTTTTGCAAATATACCAGAATGAAAACACGGGTTGAACACAACGACCCCAAACACACACCACGACAAACATCTGAATAGCTCAAGCTGTATCACTGTTCTCGAGCAGGCTAGCCAGTCTCCCAACTTCACTCTAATGAAGAGTAACTGGAAAAAATTGAAGGTAAAAGTCATAAAGAGACGGTCTTCAAACCCTCCGAATTCATAGCAAATGGGTATCAAGGAATTGGGAAAAATTTTAAATAATGTTTTGTAGAAACTCGTTTCGTCTTACAAAAGGCTTTTAGATGCTGCTCAGGACAACAAAGGATACACTCCGTAATACTGAGAACAATCTTCTTATGTCGTTACTGATGTTTTTTACACCCCTTTTGAAAACTCGCTACATGTTCCTGTATGAAAGTTCGAAGTCAATTTTTTACTTTTGTTGTATTTTCGTTCGGGATGTTGCAAACTTAATTTATTAAGTTTTAAACAGATAGTGTCTTGTAGCATTCCTATGTGTATCACAATGAACTTTTTCTTGAATATTGCGAATGCTTATTGGACCCACTTTGTAATTTTATAATTAAATCAAGAAAATTATAGACCGTATTGTTCTGCAGTCTGACCAAACTAAGTGAATGAGAAAGTCCTTATTCAAAATAATTTCTGATCATTCACCAATCTCCTTATCAATAAATGTTGGGGAAAAAGTTTCATACTCGGAACTTAAAAGAATTCGTACTTTAATTTCTCGAATATTATTCCATGGTCAAATTTATATATTCAAATATTGCATTTTGGTTTCGGTACTCTCTATTTTTACAGTAAATTTGAAAGAAACTACACTCCATTGACGGAGATTTTAAATACTTCCAAACATTTTCTCAGCCACCTAAATTCATGTATTTAAATAAATACTTCAACTCCATGCTAAAGAACAATCACAATTATGACTGGTTTCGGTCATTCCTAAATGACGTCACAGTTAACGCTTTTCCCGTGTCTGCTCCATAATACAGACCTGAGACCTGCCATCTGGACGCTCATTTTTACTATCCTCGCCCAACTCTGACGTGAAACAAAACGAGACGAGAGTTTCTAAACATCCTGCGTTTAAGACGAATAAACAATCCCAGATTGAAGCGTAAACTTCAGGGTGAGCTAAGATATAAAAGTTTCAAATGCTCTTGAGGCTGCGCTGGATCAAGACAACTGGTAAAGATAGACGCAGAGTAGCGTAAAAGTAAATAATTTAACTTTTGGACTGCATTTAGAGCAGAATTATTGAACAATCCTACTTCCCTAGAAAATGTCATGAGATGAGACTCTAATGGAGTCATTAGGAGTCTGCGTTTCTTCTAGGACTACGAGTTCCACACGACACACCTGAGAGTAAAACCGAACTCTGTAGTCAGCACTGCCGGTTGTGGGGTTCTATTTAGGCCTAATTATGTTATTTGAGAGGCCATCCTTGTCTCTTCTGACGATGTTTGTTCGACCTGGCGTGATGGTGAGAGTAAATCTGCACTTTTTCGGGATGGAACTATGGCCATGTACACTAATTACAATAGCCTAACTTGGCATCAATATTTGCATAATTCGCTAACTGTAGTGGTTTTTAGAGCATTTATTTATGATTTTCAGCATTGCCCTGTTAGTATAGTAATTTTAATGTATCGTAATTTAATGTGCATCCAATTGGGTACTTCAGAAGGGTTTGCAGAAATAATTTAAATGGGATAGCTGAAATGAAAAATGTTATAAATGATTCGAGTATATAATGAACTGAAAACATGTAATCAAATAGCCCGCACATGTTGTACATAGTTGCAGTTATGCTTTCAAAATGAAATGTTTAGTTATTATGTTCTTCGATATATACTGTCAGTTTACGAATGCTATTTTGAAATTAACCTTTATCACGGTATTTTATTTTATTGTAGGTATGCTCCATTCTACCTAGTAATTTATATGACCTGTGATAATTTTCTACCTATTTCGCCCAGAAAACAATCATGAAGCATATAAGCCCTGAATTATGTGCATGAAAAAGAACACTTTCGTTTACTTTTCGTCCATAAGTTCAAGCTTGGTCTCAATGCTTCCCAAACAGCTGCCAATATAAACAGAGGATAGGGAGAAAGGTCAACAAGTGATCGGACAGTACCAAGGGAGTTTCAGAAATTCTGTAATGGTATGGGAGCTTAACGATGAATAAGGTAGAGAACGGCCATGCATTCTTAACAATGGACCTTTGGAAGCAATTGTGAACAGAACCCACTAGAAAGTGTCAGAAAAAGCTCTCAGGAACTTTGTGTCAGTATTTCAAGTGTCAGACCATCTAAAGCAAATTGATAATGTCAAAACGCTCGATAAATGAGTGCCACATGAGTTAAAAAAAAATCAAACGCAAGGCATTTTGAAGTGTGCATAATACTTCTTTTACGAAACGCCATTGGTTCATTTTGTGGCCGAATTGTCGCTTGTGATGAAAGGTGGACTCTTTATGATAATATAAACGATCTGGTAAATGACTTGATCGTGATGAGCGACACAAATATTTCCCATAACCGAAATTTCATCAGCATGAGATTATGGTGACAGATAGTCCGCTATTGGTGTTGTCCATTCGAACTTTCTGGGAGCTAGCCACAGCATCACAACACACATTTACTGCAATAAACTCGAATAAATGCATGCTCGCTTACTAAAAATAATACCTACCCTGGTGAATCGGTGTGGCCCATTCCTACTACACGATAATGCTGCTCGGAGGACGCTGAAGAAACTTACAGACTTGAGATGTGAGATTTTACCACATGCTCCATATTCTCCGGATCTTTCATCCACGGATTAGTGTATTTTCACGCATCTCAACACGTTTTGACGCAATAAAACTTTCAGATCCTACACAGTGGTGAAATTTGCAGTCACAGATTTTCTAGAAGTGAAGTCAAAGAATTTTTATCAACGAGGCATCAGGTTGATCGATTGTAGAGATGCATTGCGGTTCAGGGATCATACTTTCACAAATCAAAACAGACTAAGTGTTAATTTTTTCAGGAATTAAATTTGTTCTGTAATTGGCCATCGTTTTTCGAACAACCTAGTAGTTTTTCTCACCACACCATTGCTGTAATCCTGCTCGATATTTTAGTTTGCTGCACGAACGCACTGTGCCTTCAAACTTTCCCTCGAGGAGAGTCCAGAAGGAAGCCTTGTAAAAGCTCGTATAACTAATTAGAAGAAAGGAAAAGTGGCGAAGTTGCACACTTAATGCAATCACGGGTTTTAATAGCCCATAAAACAGATTACCCCGACCTTTACTCGTTGACTGCTGCCACGGCGTGGTTTTCGGTCGCTGCTTCAGTGACAGCGTCTGGTGGTCGTGCAGCATGACGGCCCTAATGGCATTAAGTTCAACAAGTTGACAAGCTTCTAATTATATATTGCATGGAACTTCATCGCTACAAAATTATCAAAGCAAGATTTAAATGATATATCGGTTGCGGGAAGTTATTTTTATTGAATTACTAAGATGATTTCATTGTAAAGAAGGAAACGGAGTTAAACTAAAGTGTCGAACGGCGGTTTAAGATTCCTTGTATACAAAGATTTGAGTATTGTTAGGCCATTCCTGGGCATTATCAAAAATTGCAAGGGTTGGTTGATAGCACCGACATTCTTGGAGTCGTACTGTATATTAAGAGACTAAAATATTCATTTTCTGGATTGAACTGTTTTCTAGATCATAATGGCCTAGATCTAGATCGATGGCTTTCTTCAATGGTGCCATGCCTTCTTGGATGGTACCGTGCCTTCTTGGATGGTACCGTGCCTTCTTGGATGGTACCGTGCCTTCTTGGATGGTACCGTGCCTTCTTGGATGGTACCGTGCCTTCTTGGATGGTACCGTGCCTTCTTGGATGGTACTGTGCCTTATTGGATGGTATCGTGCCTTCTTGGATGGTACTGTGCTTCATTGGATGGTACTGTGCTTCATTGGATGGTACTTTGATTTTCTGAGTGGTGCCGTACTTTCTTGAACGGTACTGCTTATTTTTTGGATGGTATCAAACATTATTTGACGGTAGAAATTTTCAAATGAGAGCGAAATGAAATTACAATAGCATAATTATAAGCATACCTCAATATCAGGTCATGATGGTAGTGAGAAATTCACGCTCGTGTTTGCCGCGTTGTTCTCCTAAAAAAAATTCGTCCACTCCAGCCAGTGCTACGTATAGTTATCAATATTTTCAGAAATTTCAATTTAAATTTTAATGTTAGTTCGTTGTATACAAGCAGCACCTAAACTTCTCGTCTGGCAGTGTGACTGCAACGTTTGATTTCTCGACGGAAAAACAGCTTAAGCCTTTCCATTGTTCTCCTTCATGATTTCTCATGGTTATTTTATAGGTTTAATGAACTTGACGTACAGTTTGCGTAGTTTTAAATATATAAAATAGAATAAAAATGATTTTCCTGAAGCCCTGCCGAGCGAATGCAGCTCCACTGCACGCAACAGAAGTGATAGATGTTGGTGCGCTAGCACACTTCGTCTGATCTTCAAGGCTACTCGTAATCAAACCTAAATCTGAGTAAATCCAGCGCTCCAATTTAATCATG
The DNA here is from genome assembly GCA_006783055.1 of Trinorchestia longiramus. Taxonomy (NCBI): domain Eukaryota; kingdom Metazoa; phylum Arthropoda; class Malacostraca; order Amphipoda; family Talitridae; genus Trinorchestia; species Trinorchestia longiramus. Next base: position 45,975 of record VCRD01000185.1, read on the forward strand.
ACGCTGCATCTGCTCCGTCTGGAGTACTCGTGTAATTAGCCTTGCGTCAAGCCTCAAGCTAGTTTTATATTTCCCTGAAATTAAAGCGACATTTTATCGGGCATGTCTACAGTAAGGTTACAAAGTATTTAAAATCCTTTGAAGCATATTTCTTTAAGTTTTAATGAATGGTGATAAGAATTACAGACCCCAATTATACTTAAATAGTGCTTTTATCACAAGGAGCACAGAAATACTACAAAATGTAATTGAAAATTATGGAAAAAATTTACAATGCCTTTGGAAATAAATTAGACTAAAAGTATCGAATACACTTACGAAAAAATGTCATTTAATTTTCAAGCAGAATTTTTATTAAATACGAGATATTCTTTGATAATCAAAGCAACAATTTAAGAGTATGTTCACGTTCTTGGAACACCTAATCTTCAATTTGATTGCCATTTAACACGTCTGCAGTGTAGAGTCCTCAGTTAGCTAGAAAACATCCTGCAAAAGCTCAGTGTAGATTTCTGAGATCAAAGAGTCAAAGCCCAAGTGGATCATCAAGGCTATACGACAATCACTAAGCTACTATAAAGTGCACCTCAGTAAAGTTGGTTCCATAATTAACTAATGAAAGAAGCATTATTCTACAGTGAACCGCCCGTGTCCTGGTGCCCCACAGAAAATTTCTTCGGAATCAATCAGAAATATGTTCTAAATTATTTCTGAGAAGCCTCTAACTACAAGAGCAGAATACATAAATAAAAGAACTTAGAGCAGCAAGAACACACGTTTTTTGTCAGACTGTGGCCAATGCACTGCGGTTACAGAGTTGATACGAATTATGTAGTGTGTTTTTAGTCTGTTTTCAAAGTTACTCATAAATATAACAATGACGGCCATAAAGAATTTAAATTATGTATGCAGTGTTCCGACCCATTCACATGTTTCTGCGTGGGCTTGCATGCATTCGAGTCAATGTATGTACGCGTTATAACTGTTTCATGAATATTAGAAAATTATGGTTTAGGTTGTAGATAGTTGTGCGTTTCTTGGTTTTTATTGTCGACGTATTTCAAATTTGAGTTTTCTCTTATTTCGTCATTAAAGGTGGAACAATAGTTTTTAAAAACGTTTGTAATTAGAAATGTTCTCTTCATAGTGCTACTTTTTCATCTTACTTTTTACATTGTACATACGTATATCATGTGGCCATCTTACATTAAAACAAATTCTCCAGAAGTTTCCCCCCAAAGTGGAACTGTCACCACGAAAAACAAAGAGCCCATAGAAAACAAGTGAAAGACATATAGCACTTGCTTCCGTGATAATACACTCCTTTTTATTAATGATAATAGTCCGTTCATTCAATGAGGTATTCACAAGCATCATGCATCACCGGTGAAACAGGTACTCGCTGTCACACGCAAAGAAGAAAATATTATGAAAAGGACACGAAAGGAACCATAGACAGTCCTATAAAAGAATTTGACATGTACGCTGCTTGCGTTAATTCATACTGCATTGTGGTCGGACATCTAAGTTGATGTGAGGTTTTTGTTAAAGAGAAAATAAGCTGTGCGCTTCAATGTAACACCTCTATCGTGAAGAGCGGTTTAATGCAAGGGAATCTATCAAAATAATAAATACGGTTGTGTATGTATTTATTAATATAATTCTTTTCCCCTTTTGGTCGACTGGTGAGCGAATCTGCTTGCGAGCGGAAAGACCCGGGTTCGAATCCCGATGCCGACATGGTTGACGCGGCTAGAAATACGGCATGGGACTTGGGTAAACAACCGAATAATTATCGAAGTAATTATCCGACCCAAGAATAGGCCAGAAGGTTCGTTCCTATAGCCTAATTATATTCTATTCTATTCTATTCTCCCTTCTGAATTACATAAGAAGAATTAATTTCAAACAAGTCTTTACTAAGGCGTGGAAATAAAGTGTTTATCTTAGGCCTAGTATTGACTTCGCAATGAAACGGGTAAGATTGTGTTGTGAGCAATGTATTGTGGATGCCGAAAGTGCTGGATTATTAGGAAATAAACATTTTTTTCGTTAGCGTCCTTCCTTTGTCGATATAAAAACTACTTCAAAAAGGCGGCGTCTTATGGCAAATGAAATGAATAAATTCTTTAAAAAGAAGCGAATTGTTTCTCGTATATGTGTACATGTTCTTACTAATATTTGCTACTTCCTACTGTTTTAAAAAGAAATATTATTCGGTAGTTAGGGTATTTAGGCCTCTCTAAAACTTTCTATCATAAAGACCAGCTTGGTCAACTGGTGAGCGAATCTGCTTGCGAGCGGGAAGACCCGGGTTCGAATCCCGCTGCCGACATGGTTGACGCGGCTAGAAATACGGCATGGGACTTGGGTAAAACAACCGAATAATTATCTAAGTAGTTATCCGACCCAAGAATGGGCCAGAAGGTTCGTTCCTATAGCCTCATTCTATTCTAGACAGTAATAGGTCTCACAATGTTAACTGAACTCTATACGGTAACTATTAATTTGTAAGCGGATTTTAGTTTGTAGTGCGACAATAGTCTTATTAAAAGACTTGAAAATTATTCACTAAAATTTGATTCGCATGAATAAGGTCTCCAAGTCTGGTAATATTATTATTTTAAAGTTGAATAAATCAATGGTTGTGTAAGTATGAGTGAATAACGTCATTACGAAGATTTATGAACATATGTTACTAAACTTTTAAAAACACAGTACATTTTTTCTGATGAACAGAAAAATTCACTGTTACCGTGGACAAACCATGAAACATCGAAAATGTTTCAAATTTTCAGCGTAAAATTTTCGAACATCATGTCACCATTTTTCAAATTAACTACCACTAAGGTTTCTTCACAAGAATCAATTTCATCCCTTTTTGGCCTCTCGTAAAGCTTTCCACACGCTGTACAGAAGTCATTCTTTTTGATGAGAATCAAAAAGAAGGCTTAACATCAAAATATTACTATACAAAGTGGACTTCAACAAGCAGTTGCGGTTGAAGTTCTCTTCTGGCCCACACAAAATATGACCCTGTCTTTGGACTTAGGTCTCGTATCAAAAGCGCTTTGACGCACACACCCCGATGCTTCCGAATAGCAAGTATATTTGTGGCTAGAAACCCGCTTTACTCGACACGGAGTCGTGTTTACAGCTGCTACGCGTTCTGTACTTACAGCTGCTACACAAGTCTTGTGTTCACAGGTGCTACACAAGTCTTGTGTTCACAGCTGCCACCCAAGTCTTGTGTTCATAGCTGCCACACAAGTCTTGTGTTCACAGCTGCCACCCAAGTCCTGTGTTCACAGCTGCCATACAAGTCTTGTGTTCACAGCTGCCACACAAGTCTTGTGTTCACAGCTGCCACACAAGTCTTGTGTTCACAGCTGCCACACAAGTCTTGTGTTCACAGCTGCCACACAAGTCTTGTGTTCACAGCTGCCACCCAAGTCTTGTGTTCACAGCTGCCACCCAAGTCTTCTGTTCACAGCTGCCACACAAGTCTTGTGTTCACAGCTGCCACACAAGTCTTGTGTTCACAGCTGCCACACAAGTCTTGTGTTCACAGCTGCCACACAAGTCTTGTGTTCACAGCTGCCACACAAGTCTTGTGTTCACAGCTGCCACACAAGTCTTGTGTT
>VCRD01000185.1:69587-125397 GCA_006783055.1 Trinorchestia longiramus
CGCCACTGATTCTCTCCACCTGGCCCTTTCCTTCAACGACCCTCTTTTCCATTGATCCTTTCTTTCTTCCACTAACCCTCCCCCCTCCCAAAGACTACTTGTTTCTTTCTTGTACATTTTCTGCATCTGTTCTAGTGCTACGTAATATTAAACTCTCTACTAACTGTACACAACAGATCAATACCTATTAAACGAGCCAACATTCATTTTTATCCAACGAAGCAATATTTTTATAAATCTCCAAGACATTTCTTTCAATCGAATGATGCACCTACATGTATTCTTACTAAATTCAACAATTCTTAGAGTTAGAGCGCTATCAACCTCTTCCTCTGTCTGCCTTATGTTCATGTAAATAATAGATACGGAGGAAGAAATCCTCGGTATCCTCTAATATTTCGTCTACTTTTATGATAAGCTGAGGATTCGACGGCAATGTTCTTATATTTATAGTCACTGAATAAATTTTACCCATTCCATCAATGCCCTCTTCCCTGCATGTACGTGAGCTGGTCACTACTGATTTGAATAGAAAATGTCTGTAAAGTACCGTCGCTTTTGATAATACAAAATTTACCATGAAACAATGAATACAGGTTGTTTTACTAGTCTACAACGAGGTTAGTATACTATTTTTAATATTCAAGATTGCTGTCATGAGATCGTTATCAATCTTCAATCACATGTCGATCTCATTATTTTCTGAAGGAAGAAGACTGGCGTGTCTCAAACGCCTCGGTACTCAGGGACTCTCCAGTGTCACATGAAAGCCATTGCGGTGGTTGATAGATCAAAAGTGTGTTTGATCGTACCCTCACTTATTTTATAGTGTATTTTTGAAAATGCATGAAGAGAAATTTTCCGTTCATTTTTACAGCTATAGGGGGAAATGACTTCTATGCAGTACCGCAGAAAATATGGTTATCGAATTTCAGGGAATGATTCAAAATTAAATGAGAAATAAAAATAATTTCTGTACTGATCAGAGCGTCTCTAGTCAGAGTCGCACCCTCAAGACAAATCGGGCGGGTTACTGTCAGGTTATCGTAGACGACGTCAGGTTCAAAGTATTGAACGTTGCTGTTCACGTAGAAACTAGTGTCGTTTGTTCCCAGATTTGTTATAAAGCATGGACTTTAATTTCACTTTAATGCAGAAACTTCCACTTTGAGTTTTATATGTTAGACTTTTTACAATGTTATGAAATGTGAACTGAATGAAGAAGATTAGATTTGTTTTGCATCCTAAAAATGTGGAAGAAAAAACTTTTCAAAAGTTCCAATTTAATTTCGACGGCGATTCTGATAAGGCCCTTGTTTCTGAGTGGAAAAGATCGTCTGTCAAAGAAATAGGCTTCTCAGATTTCCTCGACTTCTGCTCGTAATCTTCTCTGCTATCAAACAATTGAGAATCAAGATTTGATCCATTAAATTATTTTCTTGGCGACTGAAATTTGAGTGGAATTTGTCAATAGGAGAGTTCCCGTGAATTCATATCATTTTGAAGGTTTTTTTGATAATTCACCATTTTTCTATCTTCTGAAATATTAAGGCTTCGGGGCTGGGAACGACAGGTTTTATGGAGGAAAAAATGTAATGTGTGTTATAAAAAACTACTAAGGAAATAGAATATACTTAATAGCAGTGGTACTTCATTTTAAGGCTTAATTCATGTGACTGTTAATCCGACATATTAATAACAGTTAAATAAAATAACAATTATTATCAATAACATTTTATTGTTGAAAATGTTATTAATTTTTGCGCGAAACACTTATTCAAAATTTAGTTTAACTTCTGCTTCCGGCTCCATCGCTGACGTTCAACTGATTCTGGATCCGACTTTGGTGATTAAGTTGGTCTCGTCGATCTTGCGGCTAAGTGAGTTAACCACTCCTGCTTTCAAAGTTAAGTGAAGCACATTAGCGTTCCCTATCTACAACGGACGGCTTTCTGGATAGTTTTGGTGACCTGTTCCGTGATAATTAGCGATAGCTGTTATTGATGGTGGAAGCGTAACTTTCTTCAAATTACTGAAACATGTGGTCAGGTAATTCAATCAAAAAGTAAAGGATACAAAAAATATTCTGTGCTGGGAGTTTTCGGAAATGATTGCGTGAAAAACATTATTTTCTTTCTGATAAGTTCCATGTCGAGAGACACTATATTTTTTGTTGTAGTGGTGAGCCTGAGGGACTACAATGAAGAGAAATCGTCCAAGTTATCGTGCGACCGCGGCAGGAACAGAGAGACAGAAAAGAAAGCAAGGTTTTGCTGTCGAGTTGTTGACTTCAGAGCACCAGTACGCGACGTGCTGCCGTGCTACTTGTCTTCCTTACAAACCCTTGACCTGCGACCTGACTTCCGGCAAAATACGTTTGTTTTTCCTTGTGTATCAGCTAAGGCCACGAAAAATAGCTCACTGAATTTTCTAATTTTTGGTACAATGGTCACACGCCATCGTGATGTTTGCTACTCGAGCATTGCAACTGAGGCATTTTATGGCTGGAAAATCATATCCTTCATCAAGTTGTTGGAAAAGAGGATGTTAATAAACCAATTGATTTTAAAATGAAGCACCATATTTTTAAAAATTTCAATTTCATCAATATGCGATTGCGAGTTGGCCATATCTGCATTAGAGAACAGTGTTTCGATGTGTTTTAAGAAAATAAGAATAAAATAGAATATGACAGCTAGAACGAGCCGATTGGTACATTCTTGGGCTGCTACCCAAATCCCATGAAATTCAAAGTTAAAGCATAAATTGCGCGCAGATCCCTTGAATGATCACGCACATGTACTTCAGTCACGCACATGTACTTCAGTCACGCACACTCGCCTCAATCACACACAGGCCCCAAGAGGGAAGAAGAATAGAAGGAGGGGCAACAGTCACACTCTGACTTCAGTCTGAGGCAATAATTACCTGACTCACATTATGCATCAATTATATGCCTCATCGTACACGATAGTTGAATGGTTCTTGGTACACATGTTTACGAGAATAAGACACATGAATACAGCTCGTTGTACGCAATATTAATTTGCGTACAATTCTTTTTTCTTTTTCATCTAAATAATGATTTATAAACGCAGCTTTTATTTGAAATGTTACCATTGACCAATAACACCGGCTGCTGGAGCTCGGCTCCTCAATCATAAGTAAACGCTGTAAGCAAAATAGGATAGCATTTGGTTGAGGCGTAGTGCGGCCTGCTGCTTTGATCACCTGACAGCGAAATGAAAGCGATGGGTGCCTCCTTTCAACGCCTTATTATCTCAACATGTTTTAGTGGCTAGCATTCTCCTTTAAAAGCTTATTTCATGGTCGCAGCGGATATTGAAATCTTTTGCTGAGGAAGAGTCTATTTACCCAGAAAGAAAAACTTAATTTGCTGGAAATCACGTATCGAATGAGAGTTTCCCGAGATCAAAAGATTTTCAAGAGATGCAAGTTTCTCAGGTCACTTTCAGCAAGTTTTCTGCGAGCCTAATTATTTGAGAACAAACGGCAAACAAATTATTCATTTCATGTAGCGGTTCAGTGAAGTGCTTGAGCAACGTTCGTAATATCTAAAAAGTGTTTGTGTTGTAATAAATATTAGTAGCGTAATTTAGATATGAATTACTTTTAGTTTTCCTGTTATTAATTTGAAAGGCTTTGCTATGGAGCAAGTTAGAGTTTCTTCAGTAATGAAAGTCATACGAGGTTTTTCACTATTCAGAGAGAGTTTTTATGAGCAAGTTAAAAATTCAGTTCTAGAGCTCATGATGTTTACTGTGACAATAACTCTTCCTATCTATTTTTCTTAGAGACATCACGGGTATTTTCCTTTTTTTCTCGATCATTACACAATGTAACGATGAAGTTTTGCGTCAGTATTTTTAATGTTTAGTAGATCTTTTATGGAAATGCTCCCAATGGGAGGAGACAGTTGATACCTCTAACATTTTATGCTTGTCGGAAACAGTTGGTGCACACGAAAGAAAAGTAAAATATTAACTCATGCATCCTATTTTGAACGTTGCACATTATACTCTGAAAAAGTACCTATAAAAAGAGTAAAGAATTTATTTCTCGATTGTTCCCTGTAACACTAATGTTGGAAAGTTTCCCTGACTGTGGACCAACTGTTTACAACCAGAGGAAATATAATATTATGTTAAAATCATATGCTGTATTGGTGTACAAGTATACAATACCAACTGTAAAAAATTCAAATGTTATTCGGGTCAAGCCCACTATGATTTATAGTAATTTGAGATTATTTTAAGTTCTGAGTTGACTCGTGGTTTAAACTATGTGTAATATAGTACGTAAGTTCAAGTGAAAGTAAGGTACATCACATTCCTGCTTATCCAAAACTAGATTAAGCTGTTGTGTCCGAGACTGCATTATTTAATTGTGGGATACAACGATGGGCCTGCGGAAACTCGCTTTCTTTGCAGAATCCTAAAAGAAGAATCATACGCAAAAGCAGGTAAGAGTTCGAACTTTCTCAGGAAATTTTGATTGTTGTGATGTTAGTGTCTTCATAGAACGATAATCTTCTCAACGTGTAGGCCTTGCCTTGAGTATTATTGTGCACGGTTCTAAGGTCATTCATTGAACGCTCGCTGACATTTTACCTTGGTTCTCATCATCGTACCTCCGATGAGCTTCAAATTGTTTATTCCTTCATAGTCCTATGCGATATTCCCTATAATATGAAATTGGTTTGAGAGGTAATTTCATCGTTGAACTTGAGTGCCTAACGCTTCGTTGAATTTATGCCCTAACGAAAACAGTAGTTTTGTGCAAGAAATCTAAAGTTTTGCTAGGCAAATCGTCCAAAGTGCAGCTCAAAACACCATCTTGTGAAATTACAAAAAAGTCGAATTGAATTGAACGATTTCTAACGATAGACATAATTTTTTTTCACCGTTTGTAAAATGATTTCAAGCAACACACGAGCTTGCATCTCAAGAATATTTTGAATTATTAAACCTACTCTTACATAAGCGTACATTTAAGTTCCTCTCGTTAAGAGACTGCAGAAAATAAAAAAAACGCGAAGATTCATGGGAGCCAATTGGAGGCCCTTGGTGCGCGCTCTAAGCCTACACAATATGCCTAAGTAGGACCTAAGCTCCTGTGAGTAAGCTGATGGTGTCTGGACGAGGCGCTGAAGGATTATGCTGCAACACTCAAGATGTGCCGCAAGAGCGGCGCGTCATCGTCCGCTGTTGCATCGTCCGCCGCGGAGAGCTGTGCGGAGCCTCGGCGTGGGCTGATTTTGTAACCTGTTCAGTTGTTCTCAATGTAAACTAATGGAAGGATATACTGTTTTTTGCTGGTTTGAGTTTATAAAATTGATCTCAAAGTAAGGTTATGCCGTTACTTTCGCTTCATAAATGAGAGTATCTAATTATACGAATTTGCGATTGACGTACGGTTCGTTTATAGGTGGTTGATGTACATCACTTGTTGAACCTTTTATTTCCTATAGATAGTTCAAGTGTTTTAAAGTACATAATTTTCTACTTTCGTGTCATTCCAAACGTTAAATTTCGCGATCAAAAATGGAGATTTTACTCGCATATTGAACGCATGTCACATTCTCTCTTCAGAAGTACGATGGACCTTGCAATACGTTGCTTTACACTCAAAATAGCGTAAAAGTGTGCGAACAAGTACTCTGTGTAAATATTGCAGAATCAACACTCTTTTTTTACGACACTCAAGCCCGTCGTACATCGCAGGCGGCCCGTTAAGCCAAGATTACCTGTATTTATCTACGCTCGCGAAACTGCGGTGTTGCTCCAACCACGGCATATCGTAACGATGCTCCGAGGACGCGGTCGTTCTGGCCCGTGAGAGCGCTTGCAACAAGTACAAATTTGGCCCCAAGAATAATTTTTCCCTCGCGCTCAAATGTTGCTCTGCAGTGCATCGTTAGAGGAGTATTCCCTTTGAATATACTTGAGTTCATCTTTTTAAATAACATGGCAACGAATGTAGTTGTAATTTTCAGTGTTATGTTTAACATTTGATACCGCGACTAGTGCATCTTCAAGGCCCTTATTGAATAAAATTTGTTTTCTTATTGTATCCAAGTACGAGTACTTGTAACCAAAAATATGTTAAAGAACATGAAAGGAAAAAAGTATCGGCGTTGTGCGTGTAACACAGACAGTGAACAAAATCATCAAAGTTCAAAAGTTTTTAGCAGAAATCCATGCTGAGCAACCACACCCTCAATGATTGTGTTTAAAAGTGCAAAGTGACCCACCGATGTGTCACTCAGGTTAGGTTTAGTAATTTTTTCAAAGCTTTTTAGTGACTATATGTACAAAGTAAAGATTTGCACCAGCTAGGCGACTGCACTTAACGTGTTAACTGAAACAATGCAGCGTTGTGGCTCCATCATTGCTCGTTAACGGCTCACAATGTAACTCGTTTAAGTTCATCGTGCTTAGAATTATATTTGTGATAAATGATTCCGTGAGTAAAAGGTGCCGTGGTCTACACGAAGGATTAAAAAGGCCAAAGCAATTGGATATTCATAATGCGTGGTCAATAGCACAAGCGAAAGCTGATCAGCTTCTGCTCGTATGATTCTACTGGTTCATCTGGAGCAGAGGAAATGCTTTGATCGAGTACTTAATTCCCAATTTGCGAGTTATAATGGATGGTAGCATGTCTCCATTTCATAGTAGTTCATGCTAAATTGAAAGAATTCTTGTTTTCTTTGTTTTCTAACAACGCATTTTTTCTGCAGATCTTTTTCATTGCGTATGTAACTTGAGCTTCCCATTTTCTTTGTGCATAACCTCGCTAAAGATTAATTTATGATCATTTATGCAAAATAAGGATGCTGTTGAGTAATGACAGGTGTACAATATGTTTGTGCTGTACTATAATGTGCTGTACCTTGAATTCAAGAGTTTCTGCAGACTGGAAAAAATTAGACTGACAAGTTTAAGGATCAGTTAAGCATTGAAATTTTCATAAAATTGGGTGTTAGCGCGCATGCATAATTTACATATGGAAATAATTATGATAAAGGAATAATTTTGGACTCCTTGATAAAATTGAATTCTAAATGCATCCAGAATCCCATTCGCCAATATCTGTTAGCGTCTTAACTTGAGCTTAAAAAGTATTAGAGTTCATATAAAATATGATATTCCTATGAAATATACCCCACTTTTCATCAAATTACGTAAGTAAACACAGTTCTACTTCATTACAACAGACGGTCTGGATGCTGCTAATGATGGGGCTGAGGTTAGAGTTATCTTATCTGAAACTACGGCTATTTTATCTGAAGTTATGGATATTTTATCTGAAGTTCTTTTTCTTGTCTAGTGTTGTAGCTATCTTATCTTGAGTTATGGTTATATTATTTTAAATTATGGTCATATTATCTGAAATTATGGTTATAGCATCTGAAGTTATTGTTAGTTTATCTGAAGTTATGATCATCTTAGCTGTGTCATGCACGTACGAATGAAGGCTGGTTGAATTAAATTGTGCTACGACATCAAGTGTGTTGTGCTGGCAGCTGCAGTAACAGCGAGCTGCTCTTCCTTTTGAAGATGTGAACTAATGAGGCATTTCTCAGAAAAAAACGCAGGAACTCCCACAGTATACATTATACATGAGAGTTCAGCAGAATAACAGTGGCTCGATGTAGCCAACCGGAAAAACAGCTCAGATTATTTTCCAACGTAATTATAATGGTGAACTCGACCAGTAATGCCTAATTTGTTTACTACGTCAACTTTTGAAAACGTATTCATTCGAAAATTTACGTGAGGTTGCATAAATATGTTATGCTAATTTTGAAAAGTTGTCGAGGTGACCACACAATAGCAATGTACATATACGTTCGGAGTAAAAGTTGTTTTTAATAGAAGCTCTCATCAATTTGTAGTTACAATTTTAATGCTTGAGAATCTTTCTTGGATGCGTAATTAATCCTCACCATGTCACCCATATCCATGATCCCCCACATTCATCATATACGCCATTAGTCTTCATATATATTTCTGTTATTTACTTTAACAAGCCATGTGATACACTGGTTATACGTCATCTTGGACGTGAAGTATTCGTCATCGGTGATTGAATAGCTTAGAGCAGAAGAGGTAGAGTATAGAAGGAGATAACAGATCGAGAAGTGGAAATAAGATAAAGGAAGAAGATGAGAGAAGGAGGAAAAAGGAAAACTAAAGAGCCGACACTTCCAGCTAAGTCTGAAGTGTGTCTGTTGGTTGTGTAATATTTTTTCTTCAGTTTTCTATCAAGCTTTTTTTATCAAAAATGTTTGTTGTTTCGTGGTCATTTGTGAAGTAGTTTGAAAATATTTGGGTATTGATTTCATGTAATTCTTTTTACCCGGTGACTATGAGTCGTCTCCCGGGTCCGCCTGAAGTGGATATTTGTATTAATTCCTCCCCGCGTGGTCGCCGGTGTGCGCCAAATACAGACCGTTGCGGCCACGAAGGGTGTATAGGAAAATGTAATCTATGGTTTGTAATGTGTGTGTGTGTTGTTTCCCACACACCGGCCAGCCTGGCAGAGTAGGCCGTTCCTGGCACGGAGATCAGGTGTGTTTGTACTATGGCCTGTGGAACTGCTCCGTGTGCTGTTGTTCTGATAGAGGGGAATAGTTTTCTGGTTGGATTGTCACCCAGATCAATAAAATTTTCTGTCCGTGTGTTGATAAATATGTTCACTTTTTGCCATATGTTCTTTGATTGATTGTGTAGAAATGCATTAATTGGTGTAATGCCAGTCAGTCGCTGGATATCCCTTGACGGTACTTGATCTATTTTTTTGATTCCTAGTATAAATCGAGAGGCGTCATTTTGTACTATTTGCATGTTGTGTAATGTTTTTGGAGCTATGTGGAGTGGAACGGCAGGGTAAGTTAGTACTGATTTTACATAGACATTGTATAAATTTCTTTTATTGTTACTATTTAAATCCTTTAATCTATATATACTTCTTACTATATATACTGCTTAATTTAAACCTTGCTAATTTGTGATGTCTAGTTGGATTGTTTATTTTCATTCTAGTTGTTTATTTTCGTATTTGTCTAGTTTCCCATGATGGCTCATTTAGTAAACATAGCACGTTGTCCTGTACTCAGTAAACTTTAATGAAAATCATGTTTACGTACCCAGCCACGAAAACACCAGACTCAGGCTGTAGTAAGGAGTCTCGTGGCATTTGTAGTTCATCTATGCAAACTGAGAGCTCTCGTCGAACATAGTACATATTCGCAGAGAACGCACACTGTTCATAAATTTCAAATTCCCAATGGAACTGTAGAGCACAAAGTACATACGTTGTATGTAAAACAAAGAGAATATAACGACAGTGACAGGTTTTGTGGGCATTCGGTGCATACATGGTGTAACCTTAAGGTGATGAAAATTTCGTTCACATCTTTTCAAAATTTAGTTCCAAGACTGGTGATAAAGCCGTTCATTTTGCTATTTATTATTGAAAACACGAAAGAACAAAAGTATCGCATATAGAAAGAACTCGATCAGTGCCGACTTTCGATCCCGTACTCTTCAACTCCTCGTGTACATGTAGTACCTCCAATTCATCTTCTCTTTTAAACACTGTACATTTTCGTACATCTCCTTCCTTGCTACCATGCACTTCTACCTCTCTCTGCCCCACCCAATATCCGCCCGTCCGACCAGAGCCCTCACAAAGCAGCGCCCTGAAGAACCGTCCCCCAGGCAAAGACCGGTCGTCCGCTTTAACATCTCAATAATTCAGTCTGCTTCTGACACTCAACTCCAGCCTGCTCTCCAATGCAACGCTTCTCAAGACAACGCTGGCTTGCTTTTTATAAGCCCAGGTCATATTTGATGGCATCTTACAGCGAAGTCCTGCCTTTCTCCAGCAGTTGGCTCAAGCTGCTCATAAAATCGTTTTACTAATAGATTAACTAAAGCTCATTAATGTTTCTCCAGCTTGGGATTTCTTGCTCTAAAATATAAGTTCGATCTGAGCCTGAATTCTCCAGGGAAAAGCCGTCATCAATCTCGCGGGTTAGAAAGCTTAAATATTTTCCTGGTCTCGGAAATTTTGTCTTTTTATGGAAACCATAATATGTAATGTATCTTACAGAGCCTATTCATCTTACACTATTTCACTTTGAGGTTTTGAATATATATTAAAATCCATTACATCTTTTTTGCGTTGTTGCACTATGAAGTGGACTCCTCACTAAAAATATCTCTACGGGAGAGCTATTACGGGGTGTCCTAAAAAATGTACTCACTCTCACAGACCAATACTAGGGCAATGCTACTCCATTAGGCCTGCAGATTAAAGTATATGCAATTCAAATTAAAATATCTAAAGTTCAGACTAAAATATCTGAAGCTTAAACTAAAATATATGAACTTCAAACTAAGATACGTCGAGTTCAAATTAGAATATCTGAAGTTCAAATTAGAATATCTGAAGTTCAAATTAAAATATCTGAAGTTCAAATTAACACATAAGATGGTCAGATGAAATTGCTTGAAATTCAAGTTGTTAAATAAAAACGGGTTTCTTATGAAAGGGAGCTGATAATAGCTGTCACTGAAGATCTCGATGGCATTGGAGAGCAGTTATCATCGTCTGGACATACCAGTAAGCACAGTGTGCAGTTAGATTCGAAATGATGAAATCAAAAACACGTAGCAAGGCAACGAACATGATAGGTCCATCCCACGTATGTGTGGAAAATAAGCCGCTATATTGAAATCGGTGCTGTAATTAGCTTGTCTGATATCAAAATGAAGTTACTCTACTAGAAAATAATGTATCTATCGACACACACCGTTAATGAACATATTGAATATCAATTTAATACGGTTAAAAAAGTATTTCATGAACCTTAACTGATGAATTCAGAAGATAATGAGAGGATATGAACTGCTCACGTTCTTAAAACTATGGATTTCATAGGTGCGAATAAAAAGGGAATTTACATTGATAAAAGCAATTGCAACCTGTTTTTACTTGAGAATTTCAAATTGTCATTATAAGGAACACGCTGTAGTGTGAAAGCATCAACATCTGAAGGCAAGAATGTACACATCAATGCAGGAATGACACAGACATGATCACCGTATTGGATGAGATACAGAGTGTCGAATATAATAGAAAGTTTTTGCAAATGGTTAAGGTGCCTTCGGAACCAAGTTACTGAACAAATAAGTGTAGTTGAATGCGACAACGCTCCTATCCAAATAATAATGGAAAATGTATCACAGGAAGAAGCACATCAAAAAGCAGCCCTCTTATTACTTCCACCATGCAGTGTACCTCCTGACCCTATTGAGGAAGCTGGAGTTTGGTTAAATCAGAAATAAACAAGTTGTTGAATGTCAATTGTAACGATATATTGAGAAGCGTTTCTCAGGCCTAACTCTAACTGAATATTCCCTAAATCATTTGGAAGCCGTGGTATGCCAGTCTATGACTAGAATCGTACCCACTTTATGCATGAAAACGTGCTATCTAATTCTGAAACATAATCATTTATTATCACTTCATGACCACAAAATGGGTGATATTCTAATTGTTCCATAATTCAGCATTGATTATCTATTACAGAAATTTATTTATTCGTATGCAGGCTTTAATTCAAATGTTAATGTATATTAGATAGGCGGTATGTGCATGGTTTATTGAGTAATGTTGAAATTCCTATAAGTATCATCATGTTGATGTTCCTAACGCAAAGCCAAATTTTATCATGTTTCTATGCTAGCTTGTATTCATATACATATATTGTCCGCTCTTCATAAATAGTAAACGAAAAATGAGTATTTTCCGCGTATTGTTCCTCTCTTCTGTCTATGAAATTTACGCTGGACTTAAAAAGTTTCACAGCTGGTTTCAAAATGCCCTTCATTATCTTGGTGGTGAAGTTGAAATAATTCAGTGAAATTCATGCAAAAACGTAGCGTGTAATGTGCCTGCTGATACATAAAATACAACGAATATGAAGTTAAATTTTCATTATATAATGATGAAATAAACTTATATTTTCTCTAACCTGCCCATTACTTAGTTTGAATGCGATTTCTTTCACTAAGAACTTCGAATATTTTAATTTGAACTTCAGATGCTTTAATTTTTATTTTAGATGTTTTCATTTCAGCTTCAAATATTTTAATTTTAACTTCAAATATTTCTATTTGATCTTCAGATGCTTTAATTTGAATTTCAGTTTTTTTAGTTTAGCTTCAGTGATTTTAATTTGCACATAAGGTGCAATTATTGGGTATTGGGGAAGAATTTTGAAGTTTTCTTTGATGACATATAATTTCCTGAGATTTAATACTATATTCTCAAACTTAACTCATTAGACTTGTATCTATGTCAATGAAGACCTAAACCCAAACAAACTATACGACTATTTGACAGTTTAAGAGCGAGCTCGTTTTTTCGGGACACCCTGTGTATCACACTTCCACTTGACGTCGCTGAGAGATTAAATCTTATTTCCTTCCGTCACTTATGCAGAAAATATTTATTTATTAACGCCTTTATGCAGAAAATATTTATTTGCACATGTTCGCTTAAACTCTTTCTGCGGCATAGCTTTATTTACATACCTAAACTTAACATCCTGATGAGGGTACTCCATATTTACGAACATCAACTTGACGTCCTTATGAGGTAAAGCCGTATTTACTTACCTCCACGTAACGTCCTTATGAGGTAAAGCCGTATTTACTAACCTCCACGTAACGTCCTGCTGAGGTAAAGCCGTATTTACTTACCTCCACGTAACGTCCTTATGAGGTAAAGCCGTATTTACTTACCTCCACGTAACGTCTTTATGAGGTAAAGCCGTATTTACCAACCTCCACGTAACGTCCTTATGAGGTAAAGCCGTATTTACTTACCTCCACGTAACGTCCTTATGAGGTAAAGCCGTATTTACTTACCTCCACGTAACGTCCTTATGAGGTAAAGCCGTATTTACTTGCCTCCACGTAACGTCCTTATGAGGTAAAGCCGTATTTACTAACCTCCACGTAACGTCTTTATGAGTTAACGCCGTATTTACTAACTTCCACGTAACGTCTTTATGAGTTAACGCCGTATTTACTTACCTCCACGTAACGTCTTTATGAGTTAACGCCGTATTTACTTACCTCCACGTAACGTCTTTATGAGTTAACGCCGTATTTACTAACCTCCACGTAACGTCTTTATGAGTTAACGCCGTGTTTACTAACCTCCACGTAACGTCTTTATGAGTTAACGCCGTATTTACTAACCTCCATGTAACGTTTTATTGAGGTAAAGCCGTATTTACTAACCTCCACGTAACGTCTTTATGAGTTAACGCCGTATTTACTTACCTCCATGTAACGTCTTAATGAGGTAAAGCCGTATTTACTAACCTACACTTAACGTCTTTATGAGGTAGAGATGTATGTGCTGATGTATTTATTTAACGTTTTATGCAGTGAAGCAATACGTACAATACACACCCTGACATCACGTTTTACTCAATACAGCAGCATTTCAGTCAATATTTTCTTGAGGAAGTGCTTTCTGTACCATGCGAGTGAAATGTCATATGAGTGGTGTTTCACGTTATACATAAAGACTCTCATTAGCTTTGTTTGTTTGGTGCAATAACTCTGACAGGATGTACATATGTATTCATTTCTAATTTAATGCTAGTTAAATGTTCTATCATTTTTGTAATCGCGTTCAGAGGAATAGCTAACCTGTTTATCTCAAAATAGTTAAATTCTAATCTCAAGCTAATATACTTATGTTATGTTTTTTTTTGCTCTAACCAAATGGTTATCAATTGCTTATTTTGTATGAAGAATGAAATCTGGGTCTGTTATTATGTTTGGTTAAATTTTAGGTTCAAATTTACATTGAACTCTCCAATCAACTCACGTACCTGAACACATTTACATCACAGATTTCAAAAACGGTCGGTAGGACAAAGAAAAATTAGATATAATTTTAATCTCCTATATTGAAGTTAAATTAAGGTCTGAAGCAAGAGATGAATGTAGTAATGAAAGCCCTAGAATGAGGCATAGTCATCCGACGAGATGGTGAGGTCGGCAGTGACGCACCACGACTTGTCCCCGGTAGTTAGAATAGAATGAGGCTATAGGAACGAACCTTCTGGCCCATTCTTGGGTCGGATAATTACTTCGATAATTATTCGGTTGTTTACCCAAGTCCCATGCCGTATTTCTAGCCGCGTCAACCATGTCGGCAGCGGGATTCGAACCCGGGTCTTCCCGTTTGAAAGCAGATTCGCTCACCAGTCGACCAAGTTGGTGATAGTCGACCAAGCTGGTGATGTCGACCAAGCTGGTCGACCAAGCTCATCGTAAATACTGTGTACAAAACCTTACGTTAGGAATTTTGTCCATTGCATGTTAAGGATACCCTTTATTAATCGGTGAAAGCTATCAAATATTCATTTATAACTTTGTGCAATGAACTCTGGTAATAATTACCCAACAGTCACTAGAGAGAAAATAATTACCCGTTAGCTGCTAGAGAGATATTAGATCATGCATTCGCTACGTAGTAACTCCAGGAAATTTACTAAGTAAGGTGTGAGAACCCTTAGTAACGTTCTCCAGTTTATTTGAAGAAATAAGTGGAGGACGTCACATTAATTATGATGCGTAAATATAGTGCGAAAGTTGACTGGATATATCGGTATGTGTCTGCAACACACCTCGCCAGTGAATCAGTTTATAAGCCAAACGTTAGACCGCAAGTCTAGCAGGGCTTCATGATGGTAGCAGTCTTCTTCAGATTAGCTTCCTACAAAGGGCTCAGTAGACCGGGGCAAACACGAGAATTGTACAGATGGTTAGAGGGCGGATGTCGGTCGTGCACTGTAGCGGATAGTGCGGCTGTTCATGAGTTCTACTTTCCCCTCAGTCGAGCCAACTTGAAGTACTGCAGATTGGAGAAATCACAGCGCTGTTCCAAAATTGTAAATATTTTTATCCGTCTTGTAAGTTTATTTTTATTTAGCTCTCTAGCTATCTAAATTGACGAAGGTAATAACTGTTCCTTTTGTAAAACAGATACTTGTTTTGAAGCGACCGATAAAACCTGGAGCAATTAACAAAAAAGTTAAGAAATTCAGTGTTATTACGACTACGCAATTATGACCAAAATACTCTCCTGAAAACTGGTGAGGACTTGCAAAGCTGGAGGTTCATCATTGATCCTGTAAAAATAGTGCTTCACTGCAGAGATTCTATACAAGAAAACTAGTACGTTTCTGATATTAACCTCGACGACTTCAACGCTTATGCATAAGCACATCAGCATCAAATTGTTTATTTATTCTCGTATTTCATGTTCGTTTCTTTTTAAATACATACTAAAATAATATCGTAGACCGATATTATTTATTTATCATGTGCCATTTATTTCTTGATATAATACTGGTGAAATATACGTTTATATATTCCAAAGTATCCTCATTTGCACAGTTTTAACACGTTTGTTGCGATTGCCTAGCCGGTGCAAATCTTTACTTTGTACACATAATCACTAAAAGACTTGGAAAAAATTACAGAACCTAACCTAAGTGACCCACCGGTGGGTCGCATCGCAACAAACGTGTTAAATACTTGCTTTGCTCATTCTGGTGCTGTTGCTCATATAATCTACGGCATGGGACTTGGGTAGCAGCTCAAGAATGGGCCAAACAGTTCGTTTCTATTGCCTTATTCTATTCTACACCATGCAAGTATCGAATCGCAAGACAAATTCACTTGAAAATTCAACGTTTTTCTCCAAGTCAATTGCATTTCTATAGTGACGGAAACTTTTCATAACTTCATACTGTTTTACAATATAAACGCTGCAATAAGTCCACTACGTTTTATCTGGCTTAGTTTTTGCAAAAGCATTTTGTTGAAGTATTCAACACGAGAGCCTGCTTATAAGTCTGCACCCTGAATGTGATGCTAATTACAGCATCCAGGATGCATTGTGCATAGCAATGGATGTGGTGCAGGATATGAATATACAGGGTGTCCATAAAGTCTCTCATAAAAGTCTCTCAACTCAAAGGACAGACTCTTTCACAAACACGATCCCTGAAACACACAAATGCAAAATGTGATTAAAATTTTTAATAAACACTAAATACAATAAAACAAATCTTGATAAAATATCTTATCAATTGCATTTGTAATACATTTTTGAAATGGTAAAGAGACTTTATGGAGACCCTGTACAATGTGCAGTTAGTAGGATTTTTGAAGGCTACAACGAGCTCTTTGTTATCAGTCATGAGAAGCCACCAATGGTAAAAACTTACATCGATTTACAATGCTATTATTTGTTTCCATTAAATTAAATGAGAATTTTCGGTTTCATTTGAAGTAAAGAATACAGAGAGTAAATTTTCTGAAATCAAGTAATTCAGTGTTGTTCGTAAGATATTCGACCTTTACACTGTGTACAAAAACACTATTTCTTATTGTTTATATGAGGTTTCATAGTAATCTACCAATTACTGATGAAACATACATCAACTACAACAATACCTGTGAACACGTCAGCGCAACAAGGACACACGTATGACATTTGTTCGATAACTCCTACAAAACCTAATTTTAAGCTCGTTCGTCTTGCAGTCACCCTTGCACGAGCACCTTCATGCCTGGATCCATTTTCGTAGGTCCTTTCAAGTCGTGCGATAACAAACACGGCCAAGAGAAAATTGGCCTGAATTTCGTGTGGAGAAAATCTTGGACGGAGCTCAAGCGGCACCTTGATTCACATCTGACGAGCTCTTCCTGGTCTTCCTGTGCTCCTTGTCTTCTTCTTCTTTTTTTGAAAGCTTTCCTGGCTGCAACAGGTCTCGTCCTTTTAAAGGGGACCTAGCATCTGCCCCGCCTCATTTCGCACATTCAACAAAGGACAGACTTTAAAATATCTCAATGAAACGACTTGCATTGAGAGGCGCTAAGGGAAGTCTTACTCAATACTTAGCAAAACATTTTCCACGTACTTGTATTCTAACAATTCCTTCTGCATGAACAGAGACGCATTATCTTCTGCATGAGCATCGCAGTTTACGCACCTGTTGAAATAAACTTTTACTCACCAGCTTGGGGAGTTCGACGTCGTGAAAAAGAGATATTGCTGCGAGCAAACGTTTTAGCTCTACTACTAAAGGCTCCCAGATAAAGTTTAGTGTTCCATATTGATTTTAAGACTCATTTCCAGAACACAACATAGAGTTACGGGATTGTTGGTGCTCAAGTTGCGCATTCGAGGGCTTAATATTACCGACATTGCATTGATGTGGAGACCTGCTGCACATACTGAATTTTTCACTTGATTATTGATAAAACTCTTTGTTTGATCTTGATTAATTAATTTCTCTTCTGTACATGCTTAAGGACTTCCTTGATTTACGCAATTGCAAAGCATATAATGTTGAAGTTGATGAAACATGATATACATTGAAAAGTGATGAGTGTCAGAAAAGATAAGGAGTATCATCCAGAAATTCTACTTTGGTATAAACTAATCACAAGATCAGTTTTACTTGTTTTCATCATGCTATACGACTAAACATAAGCTACTCCTAATCGAGAGCGTACTTCTTAGTTGATACATTTTCGTACAATATTTCTGTTGCCGTAAAATTTTAAAATACTCTAGTTTTTCAGTAACTTTTCACGAAATAGCATTATTTTAAAGAGATAAGAATTAGTTCATTATAGAATTTGTGACTGTTTGACTAAAGAAGTGATCGTGGTATGCTCAATTTGCCTTCAAATTTGCTCGTCCAGAAACCGAAAACGACGGCGCTTTGCACTTTCATTGACGTGTTTCCCATCCAATATGATGCCTGGAACTCTTCATTTCAAATTTCATTCGCCCCACAGCAGGAGCACAAATGTGGCAGCCAATAATTCATTTCCTCTACCGAGTAGTCATTACAAAATCGATTGAGCCGTCGAGTTTGGAAACAGCAAATAAAGTTTACTCGGAGCTTGAGGGAGAGCCAGATTAAAAACACCATCAAAAAGAGGACGGCCTCACAAAAGTGGCTCAAATTATCGCATTAAAACCGTCCCTGTACCCCTGAGGCTCGAGGCCCTACAGCTCACTCTCAAGCGAAAAAAAATACATTTATTTCACTGCTTGAATTTCGAAGCGAGTCAAAAAGATTTCTTTTCTTGCAAATCAGCACAGCAGGAAGGGATTTAAACCTTCAACGAAGAGACTTCTTCCAGCCTTCCTTAGTTCCAAAGATATATTAGTTTTTTTTCGCAGTGTAGCTCTATGTACGGTTCACGGTTTATGTACAAAGTCTAGTCGTTGAAAACTTTGTAGACTGTATACAGTATGAACTAGAAAAATAGGACAGCGGTGTCCCAAAAATTATGGCGTTTGCTTCGTAGGAAGAGGTGTATCTGCATTTCATTTAGCTTCATCTGTATGCAAACACGGGAAATTAATTGACCACGGTAAAGTTCTCAACTAACCACTTATACTGCAAAAATGCAATTTCCTAAACTAAAAGAGCTGCGTTTCACAGATTTGGAGTGTCTGCCTTTATTATGCATAGCTTGAATTTACAAAGCGTGTTTTAGGAATATTTTGGGCATTGAATGTCAAGAGCATCGAATCTTGATTGTTGCAGACTAGAAACATGTCTCGGGGATGAATCGAAGTTTACCTTCTTTCATGGTGTTGCGCTCATTAGAGTGGGGTGAAAACCTCACCAAACACTGGATCTATCGTGCATTCTCCACTCTGGACACGCATCTGGAGGCAGCATGATGATCTGGAGCTATTTCACCTGTGCTGGACATGAATTTGCGAGCAATAATTCAGTAGCAACCATCAGACATTGAGTGACCATCGCAGTCCCCAGATTTAAACTTATTGAGAATTTATGCGAAGACCTCAGATGGACCTGCTAGCCTCATCACCTCTTCCGTCATCATTGAACGAGTTACGTCTATGGCTGCTGCAATTATAGTTAAAATTGATACTACAAAAGATGCAAAAGCTTGGATGGAATTGCAGTTCTGATGAAAGCTGCAATGCAATCAAAAGGAGGCCCGACATTAGTATTAACAAATTATTATTATGCTCATAACTTTTTGACAAGGCTTTCGTTATTTATGTACTTACAAATTAAAGAAGCAAATATACCTGCTGGTGACTGTTTAATTGTGACTATTCAGTTTTTACTGATGTCGTACAGCATACATACTTAGTAGTATGCATTGATATTTATCTCATAGTTCGGATGGATTTGAATTCGACGGAAAATTAGTTGCAAGAGAGGAGTTCACAGTTCCCCACCATGACTTTTTCCACACTTCATACCAAAATGTACTGACGAGCATAGCGTGGTGTCAGCAGGAAACTGCCATTGGCTTAGCAGAACAGCTATTGGCTTATCCCTCGGTCACTACCACCTCAGAAATTATTCCTCAGACTTTTTGCTTCTGAACAGCCTTTCGATGATAAATCATGAATACATGAACAGGAAACGATATTTTAATTTTTTGATTTTACACACCAGGCGTATTTCGCTTTATTAAAAATAAATTTTGCCTACTAACGTATTTTAGTCTTTACCGTGTCTATTAAATTGAGAAATATTTTAACTGTACCTGCATTGTATTGAGAAGATTTGCTGATGTTCACGGAAGAAAAGTATGTGTGCACCGCGTAAGACAGTTCACTCCTTCATGCTCTTTCGTAATTGTTTTGGATCAACAGAGCAAAATTTTTCTAGAAACCAAATTATTCTTATTCATCCATACGTATTATTCAGGTTATTGGTTGCATGAACTCTCGGTACTGTTCTATAGTAGTAAATTTGCATGGAGAATTGCTCAGGTATTTGAGGTTCGGGAATTCACCATAAAGTCAATTAAAAGGGATTCCGGAGCGCAATCCTTTATGGAAAGCGATAAATGAAATTGAGTAAAAACCTAACATGATATCGCAATTAAATTTCATGAGCGGAAGGCTTGCATGACAGCAAAAGTCTGAGTAATTTAGATAACAGCAAAGGATTACGAAGCCCAATCCGCGGAACTTCTGGCGTTACGATAACACTTCAAACCTGGCAGAGTTCGACTATCAGAACGCGTTTCTTAGTTCTATTGTATGCAGTGTTTGTACGGTCAGCAAACATAGTATTGAGCAAACGCAATGTGCTTATAAAGTGCTGTACGGATATTCACAAATGAACGACAAAGCATTGGAAACCGTGCGTACCTTTTTTTTAGTATCTAGGTAGATACATACATAGAGAAAAATGAAACATTCTCTCGGTACACTGAACATTCTTCAGTGTTTGCTGCGTCTATTCCCTGTACTCGTCAGAGTTGCATGCGATTATCAAGTTAGATGAGCACGTAATTTTCAAAAGAATTCAATGATGAATGGATTTACAATCCAGTTAAAAATCTAAATTTTCGAGCGGTACGGTGACGACTCGAGTTTGCCCACCTGATGCCACTCATAAAATCTGGAACATAATTATGAAAATTTAATTCCTTTCAATGCGTCTCGCTAAATAATCCGTGTTTAAAAGTTTTCACTGAGAGCTTACCGTGTGATGACGATTCTATTACTTCTTTTACTTAAGCGAATAGCTTAAGTATTCATATGTTCAGTATTTAAGTAGTTTTGACTAATCTCTTCTGTTTCTGTCTATGAACAAAGACACCGTTGCAGGACCGCTATAACTCTTCATTATGTATCTGACTAGCTTTCCGCAGTGAAATGATTAATGGAACTAATAGGGTTGAGCTGAATTGCTTATAAACTAACATCATTATCAGTTAGGCTGATTAGCTTATGTTATTATGAAAGTTTGTAGCGACATTGCTATTCAGTTTTCTATAAGGGATTAATTAAATTCCCACTTTTTCATTACTTTTTTTGCACGTACAGCAGACTAAGCTAAAATAATTCGATAAATCTTTCATTTTGTATGGACTTCTATTTTTGTCAATTTTAGGGGTGGACGCAACTTAAGTTCAGTTTTCATACAGTTTCAGTTGCGGCCAAACTTCAAGTAGAATAGAATAAGGCAATAGAAACGAGCCGTTTGGCCCATTCTTAGGTTGATATCCAAGTCCTATGCCGCGATACCCAAGTCCCATTCCGTACCATTTCATGTTCCTGTAACTTGCATCTCATTGAACATCATGTAACTGCCGTTACAACGTCCTGCACTGACTTGCCTAGATCTCTCTCTTCATTTTCACGCCGTGGGTTATCCACCGTAAAAAAGTTAGCTTCACATTGCAAAGGCGATGGCACTTGAGTTTTGCGATGGCAGTCGGCCATGAAGGAAGTCGTCGCAGCAACTACACAATATTTCCACGGCAGTATTTGCTATGAGGCTCGACCATTTGCCCTACATTACTCTCCATCAAGACGTTACTACCTGAGTTTACACCGCTCTCTCCTGATGTTCCCACTGCGTCGCAGTCCAACGCCCAAGTTCAGGCCATTTCCGCCTCACTTCCTCCCGTAAAGCTAATTAATCCTCAGCTCGAACATCCACGTCACTAAACACATGCAACACCCCAGAGATCAGATTTGAAGATGTCGTAACATAATTTTTGTTTCATCCTATATCATATCTTTTAGAAAACTGATCTCAGTTTCACAACGGCGGCGTGAAGACATCGCCCTCGACAACAAACTGAAGTCTCCCTCCATCAAGTTGGCCTGCTGCGGATATCAAATTTGGTGACTCGCGCCCTTATGCTCTCAACGGAACGATCTCTGGCGTGCGTTATGGGCCATCGCAGAGCTTGTAAAACATACAAGCAACAAGTTTAGGTACAGATGCAGAAACAAGGCTGGATTGCAGCTGGCTTCCGCTCTGTGATTGACATTTCTGCAGTGCAGAGATACAATGCTACTGTTTTTGAATATTGTGGTGCCGAGGTTTGTAGGTATTGTTAACGTTCCGCGGTGTTCAAACTCTTACGTGGACTCTAGTGAGAGTCTGCTTCTAAATGTTTATAGAAAAAATACGAATTTCTTTTATTGATTATTTGCTTGTTGTCACAGTACCCGTAGACGTGTAGTTCGAAGACAACTACTGTGTATTTTTACTTCATGCCATGTTTGTTTTATTATGACATTTATTGTAAGCCCGATTCTCAACGAATTTTTAAGTCTGTTTTACATATACATATGTCGTTCCTAGATGTTGGGTGAATTGAATTATCATTTGCGACTGTGTTTAACTAGGTGCAAAAATGGCAGTAAATGAAGTCATGTATAATTATTTTTCTCACTGATAGTTGATTTTTTTTGCGAGCCACTGATCGCGCACAGTGAATTAAAAGGGTAGCTAACAAAAAAAAATTCATATGTCGAGTGAATGAACGGGCTGAATAACTACTTAAATTTTATCGCATTTGAATGTTGCTGTGTTTATTCCTTCACGGAAGATTTCAGAATGAAAGATGTTATATTGCATACCTGTCGAGTGTCGTGTAAAGGACAAATTTTCTTCTCTCTCATTTATCTGCACCACATTTCGTCACACCAAACATAGTACACTGCAATTCAAACAGTACTCAAACAGACTTTTGAAAATTTTGATCTTCAATAGATTAGAGCGGGAAAATACTTGTTTCTTAGTTTCCATAGATGTAAAAAAATGAACTTTAACTGAAGGGGCACGTTTTCGATTAATGTTCCTACACGTTGGGAATTTATTTTTCACTTTTCACAGCTTAATTAAAGTAGAAATTAAACGAGTCAGTTGCTACCAGCACCTTTAGCTACCATAACTGCAGACTGGCATCATCCGCAGAATTAAAAAAAAGGTTTCAGTGCCATGAAATGCAAGAACAAGAAGAGAAAGAAGCAAACCGGTACATACACACCGCTTCAGTTTCATCGAATTTGGTTCGATGGAAGTAGGAAATTTTGCTCAGCCTCCTTTACATTGTGTGCTGTAATTTTCGAGTATAACTGTCGTTTCAACAACTGCCTTCACAGATACACTGATGTAGTACAGATTTCTGGTACAGAAAATAAATTCCAGATCATCCTTTACATCGACAGTTTTACGGTGTATGAAAAGACTTGAAGGAAAATGTTCTTGAACTACAATTTTTTCAGTGGGAATCATGAAAATACTTATCCTCAAAACTTTTACAGAAAAATGTATAGTTTTCATTCACAGATTTACTAACAGAAAATATTATGCAGTTGCTGTATTTACGATGTTGTTACGGTTACTGTACGTGAACACTGAACAATTGCAGTTTTTTCGTTATTATAAACTTAGACTATTAAGAATAAGAAAGATGATCACCGGATGGAAAATTTACATTTAAATGTTCATTGCGCTAACTGTGATCCACTCATGCACTATGATGTGATTTAGAGTTTATCTCATAGTGGCTGCAGCTTAATCATATTTACTTTTTTAATTCTTAATAAAAAACAGACGCCTACAGATGAAGCAGCACGTCTCATCAAACTTACTAATATGATATTTTTTATAGTTTTACGTGGCGTAAAGTTAAAGTTGAAAAGGGAATGAAATGAGATAATTTTTCCTAAGAAAATTATGACATAACTGTTGATAGAACTCATTCGTAGATCACTTTTATTCATGTGATTGTGTTTTATTAGGTAGGAGAGTAAGCATTTTCTGACGAAAGAAAGTGAAACATAGTTTCACTAATATTTAGCTCCCTTTCGAAAAAATTTAGAAATACGATACAATTTACTATTCATTAATAAACTCGTCTGTAGCTCATCTCATGTAATACTGATAGCGCGTGCAATAAATTTTCTTGGTCTAAATGTCACCAAATAAGATAAAATTAACATTTCTTATGAATGCTACCCGCACTGTCATGTATAATCATTTTAATGTAGAACAGGCGATTGTGAGTTAAGCAGTTCAACAGACAGTTGTTAGTTAGGCAGTTCAACAAACAGTTCAAAGGACTGTTCAACAAACAATTCAAAGGACTGTTCAACAAACAATTCAAAGGACTGTTCAACAAACAATTGTACGTTAGGCAGTTCGTGTTCACGAACGACGACAATAGACGAAGTAGTAAAGCCCCGGAATTTAAAACAGTCAGATTGCATTACAGGTAGCTTCCTGTTGGAGAACGATGATGAAAATAACGGGTGCATTGTAAAACAAAGTCTCCCGCTAAAGACAACAACTGTGTTGTAAAACAGGCTGATTGTTGAGAGCCTCTCAGCTGCGGGCCAAGTTGTATCAAAAAACGGGTCCGCATGACACACAAGAACCTAATTTTATTGAGGCCGGGCCTGGCAGGCGCCTCAAAATGCCGTTGGAGCGTCGCAGAAACTTGCAATGGGACGATCTCAAGTTTAAATTAACTTATTATAGACAAGTTAGAGCGATGAAAATATACTCGCGAAAGTAGCCTTGCTATTCAATGCGGTTTGCCAAGTTTCAATTTGCATTTAATTTGACATGGGTTTATTTTTGCTCGAGGAGAGTAACATTGTTAGAGTTTAATAGATGAGAATAACGACCATCCAAAGGCACGTCACAGTCAAGCTAATGATGCGCCACGACATTTCTAACAATTCAAAATAAAGGCAAGAAAAATGATCTGGAGCGCCTTGAACTGTCACGAGAAACCGATTTTAACATTTGTCCATTGATTAGTTAATGCATTTCAACTAGCGTTCTGTGCAGGAAACGATGCTGCAAGCCACGTAGATTCAAAGAAAAACAAATAGAACATTTGCGCATACTCTTGAATGTATGATTATTCACAATGAATGTGTAGTGATTTAAAGGTGATTTAGTGATCTGTTCTTGTTAATCTATGTTTTTCTTTCACTTGAATATATATGAGTTCTACAGTGGGCATTCGCATTCATTTTGATGCATGCACTTATTCTAAGCAAGTAAATTATGGATTTGTTCGTCATCGCACAATATTTAAAAGGTTCGAGTACAAAATTCATAGCATACCCTGTACTCAGCCTGTTATGCATGAGCTACTCGGTCTATATATACTCGTAAGTTCAGTTCGTCAACAAACTATTGTTTATAATTCACTCAATAATAAAAACCCCATTTCTAACGCATTTCATTCAGGTTGTATTCAAAATTTATGCACTTCTTCTTGTCCATGATACCAATTGACAATTTTTGTAAATATGTGGTATAGGTTATAGGAATTTGCACGTTTTAATACCAGGCTGAAGTCAGTTCTCAAAAGCTTTCCTGTATATTAAGAAAATATGTTGATTTCCTGAAGACAGTGTCTAAGGCACTAGAGTACTTTATCCGCTGTTATCCGACTCTGAAATGCATCACTTTTAAAATTTCCAGTCTTGTATGTTTCTGTATGCTGTAAATTTTCAAGAATAAATCAACTAAATGTTGCAAATATTTTTAAATACGCATCAAATAATCTAAATGGATATAAGTGAAGTTCTTCAAGACTTTGAGTCGTCAGTTATATATAAGTAAAATAAAAAGAAACTATAAATGGAAAAGTTCTCACGTTTAGCTGCAATTAGCAAATTACTTCTGGTTTGAAAAGCTAGGAAGAGTTCCCTGTAAAGGTTCGAGCATAGGATGAATGAAATTCCTGCACGAACCGCGTGTGCAACGAAGTTAACTTGAAGTTGCTCAACTGGCAATCTTGCAAAGAGTTTTATTCTCTGGTTCCAATAGCTAGTACTCACTTAGATTAAATCTAGGCTGTGGCTGGCGTTTCCTCTGATGTTTCATTTCTTTTGAGTCTTAGCAAGAGCCTGTTGAAAACTTAAACAACTCAATAGGATAAAAGAATTCCTTGAAATTACTCACTCTGCTTTCAGGACATGTTTTCAGAAGTCTATGGTAAAGACATGCCATGCGATGAGGCTTCGGGATTGTCCCGTGATGTTCCAAGTCTCCGCAGCCTGCAACATCTCAAATAGTTTTTGCTCTTATTGCTGCTTCAGTCTCGCAGCTTGCACGAACCTCATGATTTTTCAGCTGCAAAAGCCACTGTGATGGATCACTGCGTTAATGGAGTTGTTAGGATAGCGAATGGAGGTACGAGGCGCCTCAACTGCGCGCGAATTCGTGAAGCGCGAATTTTTCCAAATTTGTAACAATTCTTTACTCCACAAAGGATGATATGAAGCAGTGTGCGGGCAGTTTATGGTCCCTGTTTAATGGTTCCATGCCTAATTTTCAAGTGAATATTGTTCTTCAGTTCACTCACTGGATTGAATTTCAACTTTCTTTCACCTATATTTAAAAAGATATGAAAGGAATCAGACAGTTTCAAAACCCCGTAATACAATGAGATATGACACATTTCATGAGTGCAATTACACAAACAATTCCTAGCCATCCATACACGGCGGTCAGGATGGCACGGACGCTCATTTGGCCTGCCGTCGTTCTCGTGTGTTCACCTCCACGTTTGGTTCCTGTCATAGCAATCGATCACCTTTGACACTGTCGCCTAACTTGACGATGCAATCAAAACTTCTCCGAGTTGCTATAGAAAATCGGTTGTGACTTTTGCAGAGAACAATCACGAGGGCGGGGTCAGGCCTCCATGACTAATCTAAAGTTTGTTCTTGTTGTTTCCATTAACTATAATTGAGACTTTAACTTGCGTGCAGGTGGTCGTCAGGAAGGTGCCACGCTGTCCAAATTACTTTCCCGAACTCCTAAATTTAAGTCTAACAATAATTCTGTCCTTAACGCGTAACTTAATTAATATCGGTTACAGCAGTGAGTGCAGAGCTGTCATTTGGCTTCCATGAAGTGGTTCTGATTTTAAATACATTTTCTTATTTAAACATGATGAATGAATTAAATATCATGCAAAATGAATTTCGTTGTTCCACCACGTAGCGTAAATGTTCGTGCCTTTTTTGGTAAACACAAAGATAGAAAAACTTCTGGAAAATTATGTCGTAAAAACGGTCCAAAGTAGAGCTAGGGCTTAAAATTATGTGAGAAATATAGGCTGCATTTGTAATTAAGTGGTTGTTACAATATCAACCATAGTTGAAACTTGCAAAATTTGTACTTCAGTTCATTCTCTGACATCACTGAGATGCAAAACTCGTTAGTGACAAATCGGCCCATCCTCCATTCTTAAGTAGCTGTGAACAGCATACGTAATAACACGCTCTGTGTCTTTAATGAGTCTATCTTCAGGCTACTAAATAGTCAAGTCCATTTTAAAGCTGTTGTGAAGGACAAGCTATGGCGTTAGTTGTTACTCGATGACCACCGCCTTCACCTAACGAACTATGACTTTGATGAAACTAAATACATTACACTTAGTATGTATCTAACGAATCTAAATATATTACACTTAGTATGTATTTAACGAGTCTAAATGCATTACACTTAGTATTAAACGAGTCTAAATAGTGGCACTTCCCTATTACAGCATAAAGCAATTCCAGGAGGGTTGTCAAATACGTTGTGTAAATACTCATTTAATTAATTATTGGTTCGCTCCAATCATTCCATATCTCCTCCTGGAAGATACTGCTTGTCTGAAGCAGTTCTGTAGCGATGAGGATGCAAGCACAAGCAACTGATCTCAGGTCAAAAATAAAACTATTATTGTTTATGCAACTGCGAGAAACTGCTACAATTAACGCTTATTTCACCAATTAGAATACAGTAGAATTTCCATAGAGGGGACACCCAAAGACGAGAACTTTTACGAAAGTGCGAATCCTAAACAAAGGAAGCTAAACAATGAGCTACAACTGGCGCCTTCTATTGAGCATAGCTGCTTCTCAGATACGGAGACCGAACTTTTTCACTCATAATCAGACAAAAATAAACAAATGGATGCATAATAGAATAAAAATACATCGATGGATGTGTGATTAGGTAAAATGCGCATTGTAGGCTCACGATATTAGTATTTTTAAGAGACTACCTATTATATTGGAACCTCAAACAGAGTAAGCTAGTTAATAATGAAAAGTGTGGTTGACTCGTCAGAATAAAGACAATTCAACAAGCAATATTGAATCATAATGATTTAATTGTGAAGCTAATTCATTATTAACTGTATTGCTTTTAAAGTAAAGTAGGCTTTTGAACATTAGCCAGGGACACAATTTTTGTATTTTGACGATTACTATAGTTTTGTAATGACTTTAATACATATTTACAGGTATGGAAGTGTATGAATATTTAATTTATGCAGTCAAGGAATTTGATTATCTTGTCTTATTTCAATTCATGTACACATTATATTCGTCAAAGAATTTCATTAAATTTGAAGTAACATGTCAGAAATATTATAGTGAACCATTCAAAAATACCAGTGTTGATGGAAAAGTTTAAAACTTCTTTACCAACGATTTTGACAAGGAACTAGACAATGTTATTTTAGAATTTTAACAATAAAATTTTGATTCGAAGGATAAGTCTGATAATTAAATTTTTCGAAGCCTTTCTTTTAAAACAGCAAATTTTCTCCTATCGTTCCCATAGTGAATAACACCAAACACGTATAACACGTTAACCGCCACATGTACCACCGGTGGTACATTTGAGGATTTCACTTACCGCCGCATGTACCACCGGTGGTACATTTCCAAATTTTTAATAATTATTTTCAAAAATTAATTTAAAATATTTACGGAAGGTTAAATGATAAAGTCGTAAAATGGTAAAGTCGTGGCGGTAGTGACAAATCTCTGATATCAGGCATGGCGGTTAACGTGTTAAGTAAATACTCGTGTAAAAGATAATGTCATAATATCGCGTCATGTAATAATGACCAAATTTATGGAACGAAGAAAGTAGTCAAAACTACCGAAATTGCAGCTAAAATTTCATCTTAGCCATCGTTGCATGCTTGTGTCAATGAATTAGAACGTAGAAGTAAAGCGATCATAATTAAAAGATACTCTTTTACTGGAAATAAAAAACCAGTTAACTCAATGACAAAGACTCGCACGATTCGCGCGAATCACTAGACGAACGCACAAATATGGAATCTATATAATGGCAACCTATATAATGAAAGTTAATAAAATAGATTTAAGCGAAGTGTTGAAAGGATTTCGATCAACAAACGTTGAAGTGAAGAAAGTTTTAGACACCAGTGAACTATATACATATATATATATATAAGTAATAAAAGTGAATTACGTTTATATATATACAGCATGAAGGAAATATATCAGCATGGCTAAGGAAGAAGTAAACGCAGGAAAACACGCTATGATTCAGTCATATAGAGCGAAAAAGATCTCTTTCGAGGAGAAAATATCAGTCAAGGGATGATATCAGTTTCAGTTTGCAGAGTATTTTTGCAGGGCCATCAAAGGTTGAGTGACAAAAATACGTCTATTATGCTGCGTAGAGAGAAATATTCTAGTCCTTTTATGAAGGTGGGGTGCAGGTCTGTACGAGGCAGAGATTTCCACGAAAGAAAGATCTTGTTTAAGCTGTGGCGTTGATACAAAGTATTATACAACCGATCTCATCAGCCACAATGATTGCAATGTTATTGATATATCTCTTTTAAAGTTTATTATTATCAATAGTTTTTCCCGAGTCTCTACG
Source organism: Trinorchestia longiramus (assembly GCA_006783055.1). NCBI lineage: Eukaryota > Metazoa > Arthropoda > Malacostraca > Amphipoda > Talitridae > Trinorchestia > Trinorchestia longiramus. The sequence continues at coordinate 99,208 of VCRD01000185.1, forward strand.
TTGCATAGATGAATGGGTAAAATGAATTAATCAATGGTGTTCATCAGGCAATGTTGTTAGCATTGTCAACTTACCCTCTATAAAGTCGAAATAAATTATTTGTTGGATGTCCTACGTTCTACTGCAGTATCATCCCTGAGATGATTCTGTCTTCATATGTACGTCATAGTCGTTGTGAACTTTCTTTACACGACATGCTATCCTTCTCCTTCCCTGAAAAACATGGGAAAATGCGCAAAAATTTCTGCATGTGCCATTTTAGAGATGAAAAAAATTTGCGGTAACGCACTCAGCGAAGTAATGATAAACCTGTTTGATTTAAGTAAAAATTGTTTCCGTGGCCTGTAGGGAAAATTGTTAAACTTTAAGTGGAAGAATAATTTAGGGAGACTGGAGTAGTTCCTAATTCATTGACGATTAGACATAGAGCTTCATTTGGCAGTGGAACAGAACTGACCGTCTCTGGGAGAAATGTTTATGAACATTTCATTGTCTTAGTTTGAAAATAGTTTCATGGGTTGCCTGACTTCAGGATAGTCTAGCACGACTGCAAGAATTAGCTCGAATAAGTGTCCAAGCTGACAACAAACCTTTCTTTTGTCATAGTGTTTTTGTCGGAATTATTTTGGTAAACAGTGGACTCCTTTAAATTCATGTTTAATTAGAAGGTTGTATCTAGGATCCTATGTGGTGAAGCTAATTTGATTGATCTAAGCTCTCGACCTTTGCTGTAATGCTTACATCTTCATTTTTATCAGCTAAAATGACACATAATATCTCCGTAAACGGGATGTAAAATGTTAAGTGACACAAGATGCATTTGGTAAAAGCGTTTGATGATCAACCGGAGTAAGTGAGAATTTGTAAGTATTTATGAAATCTAGCTATCGCCTACGGCAAAATATGAATCGTAAGAGGAAAGGTACTGATTCAACAGGCGAGTCAGGGTTTAGAATCTTTAGACCCTTTGTTTGAAACATCAAGCTCATCGTGTTGTTCAAGAATGATGAGTTGCTGGGGCCAGAACGCAGTTTGTGGCTTATAGTGTTCAAAAAATGAAGTTTGAGGTATAATTAATAAGAAATCCCTATTTTTAATGAATTTAGGCTTTCCAACTTCCTCGGTTTATCCTCAACTTATTTCATTGTTATGTACTACCCGTTTTCATTGGTTAATCGCTGTAGTATTTTAAAATACATTCCCATGCTAGAGTTAGATCGAACAAGGGTTTTTCGGCTTTTCAATTTTGTTCATCCAGCTGCTTGTACTTTGCGTTCCAAATTTTTTATCCATATTTGCCTGTATGTTGATTTATGGATTTTCAAAGCCACATATTTGTAGTACATTGCTTAACACGTTGCCTCCGATTGCCTGATTGGTGTAAAACTTCACTTTGTACGCATAGTCACTAGAAGGAGCTGAAAAAATTACAGAACCTAACCTAAGTGGTACACATACGTACCACTTCGGAGTCAACGTGTTAAGCTTCTGACCAAATTTATCCCAAATGTTTTTTTTATGTTGGCCGAAAGTTCTAGTCAACCACAAATGGACTTGTACGCTTTGTTCAATTATCAAGTAGTATTGCTAGCAACACCTGTGAGAAGCGTAATTTGTTGACTCGTGTATCGTTACGTCAAAAATGTATATTCATCAGCCTTGATATTTCGAGCATAAACTTAAATTTAATATTTTGTTGCTAAAAGGTTCTCTGGATAGAACAATGCCTGATTCCAGATTAATGGCGAAAGAACCATTCAACTATGACGTGTTTCTCTTCCACAGCAACGTGTCTACCATTACACATTGACGTAGTATCCTAGAGAGGTAAAAACTAATAGAGGTAAAATAGTCCAAAGTGACCGTCCTGGAACGTGGCTGCCTCCTCAATTTTTACCTGATCAGGTACGAAATGCGATCGTGCACTGAATGCAACGTTCAGATCGAAATGACAGAAGGTTGGTGAACCTCAGCTGTTCACACAAAAGCATGTATTGTATCTAATTCTTGTCAACGATAGTAGGAGTTCATGATATGTGTGTATGCCTTCATTCTTGGAGCTCACAAGATCAGAAGGCGTGTAGGAAGACGTAAACAGTGTCGTTTATGCGAGTATGATGATCTTTCTTTTATTCGCTTATCAGTTAGCTGAAATATTTTGAGAAAACTTTTCTCTGAAATCGATACGTGTTATCATTTAGTATACTCATTTCACATGTGAAGCGTGGATGGTAATTAAGACGAAGGGAGAGCAAATTTTATACTTTTTAAAGTACTTTTCAAATGAATCATAATGACATTTTGTATTATTTACCACCAGCTTGTTACCACCAGCTTGGTCGACTGGTGAGCGAATCTGCTTGCGAGCGGAAAGACCCGGGTTCGAATCCCGCTGCCGACATGGTTGACACGGCTAGAAATACGGCATGGGACTTGGGTAAACAACCGAATAATTATCGAAGTAATTATCCAACCCAAGAATGGGCCAGAAGGTTCGTTCCTATAGCCTCATTCTATTCTATTCTATTCTATTCTATTCTTATACATGACGCACTTGACTTTCTAGGTACCACATAAAGCGATCTTTGAACAAAAGTGTTACGACCGAAATATCCACTTGAAACTGCTTTGTACAATTGTCAAATTTATGTGAAAAATATGCGTCAATTTAGTGTATTATACCAGGTTGAGGCAAAAGTTGTTGCCGCATTTGAAAAGAAGAATTCAAAATTATCTAAGTTGATATGTCTATTTCTATTGCTGATTTATAATATCATGAGTAATTTAAACCTCTTTCTTTCAGGCTATTAAGGAATCATTCGTATTTTGCTGCATTATTCGCACCTATGTTCAACCCAACTAAAGAACATATCAGACATGCTTTACTCTACGAGTTTTTTAGAGGTTTCAGTATAAGTGCTGCAGCACAAAACGTTCAAAGTGCATATGGAAATGATGCTGTAAATGAGAGAACTTGCAGATGGTGGTTTTCCCGTTTTCTTAAAGGAAATTTCAACTTGAAAGACGAGGTTAGAGGTGTTTGTCCAAAAAAACCTTGATATGGAGTTGTTGGAAGCTGCTGTTACTGAAAATTCAACAGTAACCTCGAGGGAACTGGCTAACCAATTTGATGTACCCCAAACAACCGTGGTACGCCAACTGAAACAAATGGGAAAGATTTCAGTATTCGGAAAATGGGTTCCGCGCGAACTGTCTCCTGAGAACCTGTGCCAACGTGTTTCTTGTTGCGAGCCCACACACAGCGCGACAGACCAAAGCTCTCCTAGAAGAACTTGATTGTGAGGTTTTACCCCATCCAGCATATTCTCCCGACCTCGCCCCTTCTGATTATCACTTATTTCGAGGATTACAGAACCATTTAAATGGCCTTAGGTTTACATCACGGGAAGAGATTGAAAATGAGTTAGATTTATATTTCGTATCAAAACCTAAAGAATTTTACAAACGAGGTATATATAAACTCGTTGACAGATAGAATCAGGTCATAGAAGCCCAAAGATGTTATTATCATGAATAAATTATTAAAAAAAAACTATTTTTTCATCCTCAAAATTGAGCTTACAAATCGGCAAAAACTTTTGCATCATCATCATCACTTTGCCAATTTTTGAGTGTTTCTTATCAATGGATTACTTCCGACGTGAAATTTACTCAGAATAAAAATTAAGCAAAGAAAAAAAAGATGCAGAAACAAATATAAAAATTACAGCTATTGCTGAACGAGTCAATCAACGTTATGTTAAGCAATGACGGTTGTTCTGAACCATGTTACTGCGGCGTCCTCTATTTTATTATGTTAAAAAATTACGCTTCAGCGCATTCCATGAGCTTTTTATCGTATTATAACTTCCCACTGACCAAGATGATTTAAATTTATACAAGGCGGACATAATTCTGAGTCAAAACAAACCTTTGCGTTTTCTTTTAGATTTCAAAGTAATTTGCTTACGACGGACTTTTTTAAGATAACTAATTATTGCGAAGATTGTTACGAATGCCTCATACAGGCACACAAGACCTGCCATCCATCTGCTGCTGATGACATCAGCCCCGCCTCACCCACGAATAGTAAGTCTTCGGGACAGGGTAGCACTTACGACCACAATGTGGCTTGTTAAAGATGCTTTTATTATTGCAATTGAGTCATAATGAAGGCGACTGCTTGGAGGACGGTCGATGAGAGAATTAACAAGAAGGTTTCCTTCTAAAAACTCCTATCGGAAGTTTGATGGCTCGGAATAAAGTCCAGACTCTTGGGGAACTCAGAACTTTCAAGAAAAAGACGTCGCAATGCCACGGCGAGGAAACTGGTCCTGGACTTCATGGATCAAGGGCTTTTTCCGCTAGCACGTTATGTATTGTTTGAAAATAGAGAATTTGTGAATAAGAGTAAAGTCTTTTATTGTTGAGAGGCTAATTTTTGTTAAAAATTTGGTCGTGATGAGCAAATTTTACGTTCAAACCCATTCAATGCTTCGAAGTTGACGTTACTCGAGCTCTCTGTTGAACCTTAAAATATATTTGGCATAACTATACAGAAAATTGTAGCTCTTTTCCATCACATATACATAAAAGAGTTTCTTTAAGCCCGGTTTTTAGTCATAGTTACAAAATTATTTCTGATAGCTTCGCTGTTCTGATATTTTTCGTGTATGTTCGATGAACATGATATGGCGCTCATGTTTGCTTTATTCCTTCCAAATGCCAACTACAGTTGACCTGAAAGTTATGCATCAATATACATAAATTGGTGGGCAAAAAAATATATAATCTCTCCTCATGCATTAGTAGCGATTACGACTCAAATTTTACATTTACTCTACCAAGCTTTTTCACATCGACAGTTTTAAGCATCCCTGCCGGTTGCCTTTCGATTCTATTTAATTAGACGTTACTTTCTATCAGGATATGGGTTGAGCTTTTATTGTGAAAATCGATTCGAAGAAATGAGAATTGCATGTGTTGTTAGAGTATACAGGAAGATGAAAGAGGCATTTCCATTCACATCCCCGGTAAAGTCTGACACACACAATGCTGTGCAGTGTCGAGCATGTTGAGATCAATACCATGTGTATCACGAGCATAAACTGCTGATGATTTACATTCGTAATGAACTGTGTAGTGGCACAAAAGTTCTTCCTTCTTAGTTTTTTGTGAATGTCCACTTTACTGGGCAATCATTTCACGAAGAAAGTCCGTTCGTGCATTCCCAAAACTATAAAAAGTGGGAACTGTATCTTGTTATTTTTTATTTTATTTATTTCATACCCATATTCCTTATAATGTCTGTTTTAGGTGTTCTTACAATGATACAATGATAAAATAGAATAGCTTGAGAAAAATAACCCTTGGATGTTCAAGTTCAGCGGGGCTTCGTACAAAATCAACACTGTGATTACTCACCTACCATCTCTAATGGGTTTACATGCACTCGTGGAGCAGTGATGACAAAGTCATTAAGTTTCCTGTAAATTTGAAAGATATGTGCAGCTATGAGGGACCGTGATCCAGCACAGGTTTTCTGTGCGAGCACAGAGGGGTTCACGAGATCATTCGCGCAAATATTCGAGTTTGCCGTTTTCTGCGTTGAACGCTTGTGGCTCGGGACGTGTTATCTCGCCTGTGTGATGCCTGTCACCAGCAGAGACCGTGACTTTGTATGTGCCGACAGAATGTCCGACAGCATCCCGACTCCCAGCTGTGCTTCCAAAAATGCACGAGATAAGCTCACCATCACATCTCCTCCTGTACCAGAACATGCTCTGCACGCCCTCTAGCTGCACCAGAACATGCTCTGCACGCCCTCTAGCTGCACCAGAACATGTTCTGCACGCCCTCTAGCTGCACCAGAACATGTTCTGCACTACAAGGAGTGAAATTCTCGAGAAAGTACTCGGGTCATCAAGGTCTTTGTGCACTTCTACCGGACGGTCACTTTTGACTCGTAAGGAGATGTTACACACTAGTTCAGCGTTTGTCTACGAAGGTTATTTTTAATTCATGCATCCTTTTCCGTCTGCTCTAGCGGCAGCACCGACGTTTCTGTCTAGTGACTTCCAACCAAGTAATAACAAGCAGTTCTTGTTTTCTTTCTTCTTCTTTTGGTCTGTGCGAGGCTTTACGTACAAGTCCATTCAAAATTTATTTTACGGTTATTATTATTTGTTGTTCTTGTCAATGATTTTTTTGGAGATCATTACTTTACACGCGTTTATGAAATTTCTTGTAATCATTTGTGCTAAATTTTTCGATCATTTTGATTTGATACTTGACAAACTACTACAAAAAATTTAAAATTTACTCCTAATTTAAAATAACGTACTAGACGTCCTGATGTTGGTACTACTCTACAACTTCAAACGTGAGGTCCATCTGCAATGTTCTAATGAAGGAAATACTACTTTTATGTGTTTTATTCTTTTAGATATCCATGAAACATGATTACGCTGTCCAACCGGTGACCAATAGAATAGAATAGAATAGAATAGAATAGAATAGAATGAGGCTATAGGAACGAACCTTCTGGCCCATTCTTGGGTCGGATAATTACTTCGATAATTATTCGGTTGTTTACCCAAGTCCCATGCCGTATTTCTAGCCGCGTCAACCATGCCGGCAGCGGGATTCGAACCCGGGTCTTTCCGCTCGCAAGCAGATTCGCTTCAATCGCAATCCAATAGGTTTCCATCATTTTCATGTTTTGCATTCTAATCCATATTTAAGAAATACTTGCTCGTGGAATAGATACAGGACTTTAAATCTCCCATCCTTCCTCTGAAAGAGTTTGTATTTATGCATTATTTTACTTTGAGGAATTGGATCACACTTCTATGTTATCGTATTAACGATGTAAATAAAAGTTATCCTTTTTAAAACTTGCTGTACCTTAGAATTATTAGCAAATGTGTAAAATCTTGATTTATGTAAGCTTATGGGTGCTTCGAGCTCTATGATTTAACACACGCACGATACTTTTTGTCATCCTCCCCTAGTCTATGAACAACTGCTCCATTTTTCTAGCCAAATACATAACTAAATTCTCACCGTCGCTAATCCGAAGACCATTTACGCAACTATTTTTCAGTCTTATATTTTTAAAGCAGGGAGTGTCTGCTAATGAAGTACCTGCATTTTCTGTGCAGTGCATAACTTGATCATGATCCCTTGTCAGGCTATTACCTCATGATCCCTTGTCAGGCTATTACCTCATGATCCCTTGTCAGGCTATTACCTCATGATTTGTTTCGCTCATTTGTTGCCTTTTCTCCAAGATTATGGAAGATCAGCTCACCCTGAGGGATCAAAAGTCCAAAGAATCTGCGCTTGTGAAATTAATTCTCGAGGGGTCTTCCATAAAATGCTCCTATCGATCGGCTAAAGAATAATATATTTTTACTTCTCTCGAATTACCAACACTGGGAGAGACAGGGGAGGGCATTTACTTAACTTTTTATTCGTAATTCTAGCTCGATGCTGTCGACATTATCGCCTCATCTGGTCTCGTGATTTTTAATATTTTTTTTATTTTCCGTGCGTTTGATCGAAAGCGTATGGAAAATGAATCACTTTACTGCTCTGAAATTCTCATCTGCTATGATAGGGGCGTCAAAAACAAGCATCAAGCTTTGCAGCGACTCCATGTCGAGAAACAAATGTATCTTTGCTCACTTGATTAACCTCTGTCGGAGGTCGCTGGTAAAAGAGACAAGAATTATTTTTGGATCGAATGAAGAGAAGCGCATTCGCCAATGGTCAGAGTTAGTACGAAATAAAATGGCATTCATCTAGTCGGAGCGAATGAACTTAAAATGTGGAGGAAATTAAATCGATCGTTGTAATCTATTCAATAAAATAATGTTTGTTTTGTGCATTTTTCCATCGAGAGTGTCGCATGCACTCCAGGAAGTTGCATTCCAACATGCATTCCAGGTATGTATAATATTACAGGTAAACGTATGCGGATATTATACGTGAGGTAAGAAATAAATGTAATGGCAAAACCTGCGGACTCGGTTGAGTTCAAACTTGCATACTTAACCCGGTAGCCTAACAGGGCAACATAACTCATTTAAATTTTAATGCGTAGAGATATCTACGTTAATCCATTGCCAGTAATCACTCTTACACCTACCAACCAGCTCGCACAGAAGGCTTTGATATTTTCATCCATATTAAGCATAAATAACACAAAGAATGGTCTAGAATAGGTACACGGGATATAGACAACCTACAACAATTCATGATTTGCGAAAAAAAATCATTAATCATTTGGTACTCGCTCATATACAGGGTGCAGCAACATAACTTCCTTTTTTCGAAGCGCTATGCTTTGAAAAAAGGAAGTCATGTTGCCGCATTCTATAGTATTTGTCCCTTAATCATACATTTTCACAGATCTTTTGCTAATCCTCCGAGCATTCGTCACGCCCAGCTTCATTTTCTGATCGCAATACGAGTGCATGAAACTCCAGTGAGCATTTCAGTGGATTATTACAGAAAATTGAGAATTTTTCACATAACGCTGAGCAAACGAATTATCATTTATCTTCAGCCTACGACTGGCTGGTCATGGGAGAACCCCTTCTCTAATGGTTTAATAAAGCACAATTACCATCACCGTATTAATTTAATACATGTAATGAATATACTGCACCACACCTTCCCGCTGACACTCAATAATTTGATCTCAGGCACGATAACTCCAATCAACCAACGACTGATGTCATGGGTTTGCAATTAGATTTTCGAATTAATTTAACTGGTCCTTAATTAATCAGTTCAATCGCAATCCATATGTTGAAGAATAATCCTGAGGATTCCAGCTCCCATGAAGTGTTCAGAGGTCCGAAATAAAGGCGCTTAGGATGCCTGACGGTCGTGATGACGGCTCCTCTCAAAAGACCTTCCACCCTCTGCAAAATCCACTAAAAATCTTACGAATTTCTCGCTCATGTTACGTTTATTTCATTGATTTGATTTTTATTGTTCCGATTTCGTTATTTTCATCTTTTACACAAACAATGATAGTTCTACTTCCGTAATTATTCAGCTTAAGTATTTTTGATGATTATTTTATGCAAGTATTATTATTATTTGATGACAGCACGCGTACTCACTCTCTTTCTTGAAGTACGTCTTTAATTTGTGTTCAAAAGAATCAATATTTCTACAGCAATGTCTAGCGAAGAAACTTTCTTAGGATATTCTGTAAATACAAGCCGTTAATCTCATTAACTCTAAGCACCTGCATTGTTTGTATACAACGCTTGCTAAGGCATTTATCTCGTTACCATTGCTCATGCTTCTATTCTTAACTTCTTTGTTTAGTAGAAACATTGTTTTTATATTATCAACAAATACATTTGTACCATTATGGACCGAAATTTTAAGGGACTTAAAAATGTAATGTTAATGCTTAGGGCATGTATGAACTTCATTTTATTAAACTAATTTTCTTTCCTTCTGTTTTGCTTTCTTTCTTTCGTTCCTTCGCTCTTTCTTTTCTTTCTTTTTCTTCTCTCGTTCTTTCTTTTTTGTACACCCAGATTTGCTCGAACTTATGATTGACATTTTCACATGTATAACATGATTTGTTTTTAGCATCTCATGTTTGCCAATAGATTCACCTAACCCTTGAACGACAACTTCATCTCTAATTTCTTCTGCCTTGTGTTTTAAAATTTTTTCCAAACAAACATCTCACCAGAGACTTTTTTATTTACCGAACACACTGTTCCTTCTGCATCACTTGAGCGTAACGCTGGGACTATTGAATAGAATAGAATAGAATAGAATGAGGCTATAGGAACGAACCTTCTGGCCCATTCTTGGGTCGGATAATTACTTCGATAATTATTCGGTTGTTTACCCAAGTCCCATGCCGTATTTCTAGCCGCGTCAACCACGTCGGCAGCGGGATTCGAACCCGGGTCTTCCCGCTCGAAAGCAGATTCGCTCACCAGTCGACCAAGCTGGTGATAGTCGACCAAGCTGGTGATTGGTCGTTTGCTGTCGTTTTGCTGTCGTTTTGATTGCTGTCGTTTTGATTCTCACCTTCGTTAGTGTTGTACTGGACCGCTTTCTGTCTTTTCCTTCTTCCAATCTCCGTGTTCTGGTCACTCGAGATGAAGACTTGTAGGAAGAGGATAACTCTTCGATTTTAATTCGTTCGGGTTGAAATGAGGTTCCATTATTTTCATGCTTTTTTAGCCCTTGACTTTTTTTGTGTTGACGTTAATAGCCTGTGGATACCCATCGATATATTCATGAACAGATCTTTTCTTTGGAACGGTTCGTTTCTCTAAACCCAGCACGGCCAGTAAAACATTTTCGCTTTGGATATAATCCAGACATCCATCGGTCCTGTCGCCCGTGTACCTGTGGAGAACATCTTTTTTTCTGTTGGAGCTTGTGTATGTTGACGGAGTTTCTACGAAATTCTGGTTATTCAACTGTACATTTCTGTGAAAAAGATTTAACTTAGGAAATAATGGTATAACTTTACTTAATTTTTCTATTCCTAATAACTGCATGCAAAAAAAATATTCCAATCCACACTTCAATAACCTTTCATAACTCATTCAAGTTGTAGAAATTTCTATTTCCTAAACACGATATGTTATTTACTTTCAAAAAATAATTTTCTAAAATGCTTGAAAATTATTGTACGAGTATTTACATCGACAAATAACTTTTAAAGCAAGAAATTTGACCTATTCTCATAACAAGAGAATTCTGTGATGCAGTGTGTAGAAAGTTGGTGAGAAACTTTGCCAAGCCTCATTAATTCCGGCTCAAACATTAGTTTTCAAATTGATTCTCATTTTATGTATTGAAATAGTCTTTGCTTCTTCCAATTTTTCCTAAATGAAGTGATAGCAGCATTTTTTCTTTATACTGTATTTGAGTTCATAAAGTAAAATTAAAGCTGTCGGCATCTGAAGTCAAGGACTAAGAGAAATTACAGCATTTTGAAATCAATTAGTGTATGTAAATCTGCCCTAAAGATTAATGAATACTAATCTCGACCCAAATCCCATTTGTGAACTTGCCAGAGGATGTAAAGGTGTTCTCGTGCGGCAGATCTTTGATGACTTGTTGGTTCCGGAGACCCACTTTACTAATTCACTTACTGGCTGCCATTCTTTAGTTTCTTCATATGCGTCATTGCAGCTTATGATGACCTGTGCCCTATACTTCTGGCTCGTTTCTTCGGAACTTCGTTAATGTCCATCATCATCTTTCCTTGTGCATTCGTGTGCGCACTCAAGTAGGTTTCAAGAACGGAGGGCAAGCAAACTGCATGGTAATCAGCACTTGGTACAGTGAATCATATCCTCTTTTAGTGTTTTATCGTGCATTAGACGATAAGTATCGACGAGGAAGTGATACATGTGACCTACAACTCGTTATGGTTACGAGTTATGCGCCTCCCATTCAAGAAGAAATAGCAAAGAAGTAAACTATTCTCGTCTAAAGAAGTAAGTTCTTAAAGCTGAAAATTCAATTGTGTCCAATGAGGAAACAAGTATCGGTGCTGCAGGATCAATTAATTTCCAGCAGCTGCTCGTATTTTCTAATTATTGCAAAACAAATTGAATTTATTATAAACTGTAGGTTTTCATATATTTTTGCCATACGGTTGACCCCTTATTTTAATCCCTCAGTCTTGAACGTCATAGTCACACTATATGAAATCGCGGAACTTGTAGAAATTTAACATGGGAGTAAATTATGAAACTTCGAGAAATTATCATTACTCAATATTACTATGACAACTGTTGAAAAAACTAAGCTTGTTAAGCGAACTATAAAATTCTCTTTGCGTCAAATTCGGTTTGAGTCACGACATAAACGTGGATTCTTTGCTCGAATGCTCCGATTGATATGCTGATGAAACTCTGTTTTTTCTGCTAACATAATGAACTTGAGTTTTAGCCCCTTGGTTTTTCTGTGTTACTCCAGAGATTATTAATTACAGTCTTGACCTTTGAAACAAGTTGTTTCGCAACTCAAATGTGAATTCTTACACCTGCACTGGGCGTCTACGCTCTAAAACGACGAGGATTGCGGCGCTCGTTTTTAATTGTTTGTACACCTACGCTAAAACCACAGATTGCTACAAAATTTTTAAATTACAAACCAAGAATTTATGTATGCTCTGCATCATACGTACGTATCTATTCGAATTTGCTTGCTTCCACTTCTCTGACATTCCTGCGAATAGGTGTGCAATGTTCATCGTTTTCTAGTACTGTTGTGGTGTGTATCTCAATAGTATACATTTGTATATTTACTCTGCTCACATATTTTCATGATACTATATAGAACATGAGTGACGCATAATAATATCATATAGAAGTGTAACGAAGTCTTATGCATCAATTCCGTAGAAATCGTGTATTCAGGTTTCTAGCATGTACCCATTTTCCATGTGAATGCACACACTAGCACGTCATGTATATCAGGTATGTGTCAGCTTGACTGGTGTGTGGACGTCAATTAATTTTATTTACATGAGCATTTTATCACTTCAAATATAAGTCCTTAAGCCTGGGCACATGACAAAGATTGTACCAAATGAGACCTAGCATTCGTAAGCAGTTGAACGCCCGATCTCAGGCCGTTGTACTTATACAAGAGACACAGTATATAGAGACATGTAGTACAGTATACTGAACTCTGTTTTTGTTGCTGGCATGTCTCTGATCAGTTTGTGTGTCCTTACCGTTGCTCTGTCTCTCTTGTGGCGATGAGGGGCACTCAGTAGACCTGCGCACGATGTTAACTTGATTAATTCGATTTTTCTTCAGCTTATTTCAATTTTTAGCTTTTTATCGCTGTGATCTTCTCTGTTTTTACGGTGGTGTTGTGGAAATGAAAATATCACGCAGCTGTCAAAATGCACTGGAAAAATATTTTTGAATTGTGTATAATGTGTTTCATGAGGTTGTAACTGTTCACATATTCTAGGGAACAGCCCAAATGAAAGAATAGAAAAAGGGTAACTGTGTTTGTATGATCAGTATTTTGAAGGGTTTTTGAATTTTTCAACGTAGCGATGACGTAACATATAATTAAAAATTTAGTTCCCATGTCACAGGTATGGTTGTTTGTAATTACTAAAATAGAATCTGTTTACTTGCTGTATTGTTACAAAGTTTTTCAATTTCATGTATTATGCACGTACATTCGCCACAAAACTGCTTTGGTTACTGATGTGCCCTTACCTAGTGAGTTACACTGACAACAACAGACATGAAGTATTTCTTTAATATTGGTCACACTTTATTTCCCCTCGTTCCTGGTTTTGTGTGTAACGAGAAGAAAAAAGCGTTCACCCAGCAGAAAAAGATAGCCAGGCAGCAGCCAATCAGCGCTCGTCACGACACAGGTACCACATGAAGTCGGGCTAGGATATACGGACTCAGCATGGCAAGGCAGGGTCTCGAAAATCTGTGGTCGAGACGAAATACGTTTTGTGGTGAATCTTTTGTCTCTTACCTAAATATTCGTACAAATTGGTCGGACTCGCTCTTCAAAAGATGAGTTGATGCTTCCGATATTTCATAGGGATACGTGTTCGCATACACTTCGTTGAATACAATACAAAATACACTGCACTGAACGCTGTGCTGGATACTAAACTGGGTACTGAGTCTAAATCGTATTTCCTTATTGAATATTTTTGTATTCAAGCTTGAGGGGTAGATGCACTAGTATATTATTTTTCCCAAGTTGTAATGTCAACTTTATAACCTTAGACCTAGGTGCATGTACGTGCATAGTACATCCAATTGAAAAACTTAATAACTTAAGTACAAACAACCGTACTTGAGATATGGGAACCAAATTCTTTAAAGACTTCAAAAACCCTTCAAGATACTGATCATACAAACACGGCTGCTTTTTTTTATTCTTTTACCTAAGCTGTTCCCTAAAATATGTGATTAATTACTGCAGAGTTTAATTTGAATTAACCCCAGCACAAATATTTATTTTACTCAGATCGATTGGAATATTCAACTCACAAAGTTCATGTAAATAACTTTTATATGCTATGTCAATTTACAAAAATGCTAATTTGTACCAGGAACAAAAAAAGTTTTTTTCAGTTGGGTACCAGAAAATAGTGAATTGGTTTTGAACTGTAGATAGAGTCATGGGAAGAACTGTCTAATGTTAAAATTATTATAGAATAGAATGAGGCTATAGGAACGAACCTTCTGGCCCATACTTGGGTCGGATAATTACTTCGATAATTATTCGATTGTTTACCCAAGTCCCATGCCGTATTTCTAGCCGCGTCAACCATGTCGGCAGCGGGATATTACAGGAACTACTATTGACATCTACTGTTGGACAAATGCCAGTCTCTCTTAAAAATTTTACACTTGTATAAACGAAAAACTGCGTTCATTTCCAGATTTTCAATACTCCAACGCAAAAGAATATTTTTTCCCAGATGTACCTTTACAACTAGGGAAAAAGTTGAGCTTCAGTGGGGAAAACATGAACCCACAGATGCTAGAGATGGACTTTCTCTGCATTGAATATAACTTCAAGACTATTAATATGAGCACATTTTCGCTGAATAGCAGCTATCACTAAACATGTACACTTACAACGGATCAATGTTAGAAAAAAGGGACAAGCATTTCAAATCTTTCCACAAACATACACTTGTGACACCAAGAATCAACATCTAGAGGGTTAAGAATGTTCAATTAGGTAGGGTTAGGATAATCAAGGAAAATGTTATCTTAGCGGAAATATTGTGTTTATTTTGGCTAATCATTGCCAGGCAAGTTAATTAATTTAAAATGAACCTTTCATGATTTAAATTGTTTGTACTTACATTGTTTGCATGGTCGCTTAGATATTATAATTGAAATAGCGTGTGTGAATGAAGGTATTTCCTTAGATAATTTTATCAGAGAGGGATTCCAAACCAATGGACAATTCCCCTTCGGTCAAGTTGAAAGTCTTCATGTGAGGAGGAAACTTAGATCCCGAATTAGCTAACTCAAATGACTTTTAGACTATATTAATAATGTTAATTTCCTGTTGTTTAACTTTGAATATGATGAACTGACGCTATGCGAAACACGTAAATGAAAGAAAATTGTCCATTCCCGTGGCAATTGTTTTGGTTCAGATATCATTGAAGACAATTATGTAAATTTAATTTTTTAGTACACTGTTCATTGTTATTATTTCAAGATTACATGCAAGTTTATTCAGCTTATCGCTCAAAGCTTATTTTAACAGTTCCTTGGAACATTTCTACGAGACGAAAAAATTAGGAATGAAATTTACAAATTAAATATTGGAAACACATTTGCAAGAAGATTTTTGCACAGAGTACTGGCCTACCTCGAGAGAGAAGCAACGTAGAAAATATATCTATCTCATTAAATTATAACAAAATAACCTACAACATCCTCCGGCTACAAATCTTACGGACCCTTCAACGAGTTGCTCGGTTTCTGGTTTCCTTAATGTTACTTCTTCTAACGGAAAACACGGCAACTCACGGAAATTTCTGCGGGTCATTAAACCAGTAATAATTGTTAATATAATAAGCCGTTATTTTTAATGGCATCGAATCCCTAGTTCTTAAATTACAGCAAGGCCGTTGCTTAGCCCTGACTTGTTCAGTTAGTCTTGAACGACTAAGCGTCAGAAAAAGTTGAAGCTATTATAGGTTTTCAGCGTAACTGTCAATAACGTACCGCAGAGTTTTTTCAACTATAATATCTACTAATATTTCGTAGCTGTCTTTTGTGAATCATGCAGGTTTGAAAATTTGTATTTCCAATTGAAACAGAACACATAGAGTGTGAAAAAATGTTCTAATGCTGCGGCCAACAAATGAAACACAGGAATATTGTTTTTGCGTGGTGTTTAGAGAATTTTCATTCTGTTTCATGGTGCTCGCTAATAGTACGTCTAATCATAGCTCTTGCAACATTAAAATATGCTTATTGGTTTCCAATAATTGGTGAGTTAATCCCTCGTTAACTTCCTACACTGCCAGCTCGGCTAAATAATTTGTAATCTAATTCTACATCATTAATTTTTTGGAAAGTCTAATAGAAGAGGTCGTTATGTGAGAAGCTTTTCCGATTATGACAGAATCGTATAATGAAATTAGAGCATAACAATCGATAAGAGCGCATTATTAAGTCAAGTCACGCTCGCTCAGATTTACTTCCCGTTTAATCCTATTGAAGATCAGAAAAACTAAATCTCATTGAGGATACAGCTGTCATATTAACGTAATGTGTTCTTTCTTGAATATTGCGCTGAAGAATGGAAAACACGCTCGCAAGAATACAATGCCTTTATTCTCAAAATTGTTCATGAATGACCCTATCCCTACGTATGTTGATCACTCGAAGCTGCTGTATGAAAACTACAGCTAAATTCGTGTCATCATACGCAGAATGAGGTCTTATTCAAACGTAGACTGCATAGTGATAAGATACAAGGCACACGGTTAAGCACTTCAGTGTGTCGGGCTCGTTTCGTGCAAGATGATTGTGTCAGGTGACGCCTTCGGGTACAACATCTGCGCTGCACGTTCCTCCTCACCGCCCTGTTCCTCCACCAGAAGAAGTCGTCCAAAGATCTTCTCTCGCCTCCTACCTCCTTTTAATCTGCTCTGCACTATCTACTTTTTGAACGTGGCTGAATAGAAAGCACCGTGGCTTCGCTGTCTCCAGTCGCCCGCAATCTTTCCAAACAAAGTAACGGATTCATCAAAGCTATTACGGATGAGAGGGACTCTCTCAAGGCAGTAGCATTTTGAAGCACCTTTCAAAGAGAACTCATCTGCATGAAGTCTTGGGGATGCTCGTGCAATTGAAGGCGATGATACACAAGAAACGACATGCATCTCGTTGACACTGCTCATTGAATGACTGTTTCTGAAATTTCATGGCAATAAACCGAACAAGACGCGATTTTTCATTGCTATTACACATGGAAAGATTTTTTATGGAATATATTTTGGAAGCAAATATTTCTTGATTTAGAATTAATTTGTAATTTGATTGTCAATTTTCAGTGTTGTGCAGCTGATTTTTTCAGTCAAGATTCTGTTAGTTTCTGCCGGCTTTAAAGTATAGTCAAAAATATTGAAGCAAATTTCATAAGCTTGTTTGTTATTTCAGTGCTTCACAAAACTGTATTAAAATAAAACTACATAGTCGTGTTTTGGAGATATGCTAATGGCTAAGAAATTTCAAACAAGTCTTTGAAGTATTGGAGCTAAATTAAAACAAGTTGTGTTTCATTAAAAACAGGCCAACACTAAAATAAGCTTTGATTTCAAATAAATTTGAGGTACGGGGTTGTAGAAGAAATTTAAAGTAATTATATAGATATTTAAGAGCACACATTTCCTTCTGAAGACTAGTATAAACATAGGTAAGGAAGAAACTTGTGGGTTAGGTGGCATGGAGTTAGGGGATTGATCTCTTAGAAGCAAGGTCCACTGAGGGTGGTTGGATCAAGCTTTTGTGTACTTGGGGGTCGTAGAGGTGAACTCGGAAGAACCATGGTGGTCATGGCTAAGAATCCAATCGTCCATAATTCTTCCCAAATAATAACGAAACACACCGGAACAGTGTATAGATAGGCACATCAGTGTTGTCAATGAAAAGGTTTTCTACTGGTCTTGTTCTTGAGGTAGAATGCTACATGCATGGTTTTTGTGTGTACAGAGAATCACGTTAAGGATGGGTTACGTTTTCCCCATCCGTTATTGTGAAGCTGAACATTTTTGAAGGTTCTGAGGTGAGCTGTTAGGAAATGATTAGCTTACAAAACCTTAGCCGTAAGAAAAATATTCAGGTTTGGAATTCGGAATCAATATGATGAAGTAGATACGCGAGCTATTTCGTTGAATAAATCGGTGAAGAAAGTACCTAAATATCTGCCTGTAGAAGCAGCTGTACAGCATGTTGCAAAAGATTCTAAGGGCCAAGCACTCAACGATGTGCTACTTTCTCCTTACGAAAGAAAGTAAAAGTCTGCCAAAATTTTCAGTGGATTTGGGGTTTAGGAACTCGGCGTTTATGCCTGGGAGCTCTGGACGCAAAGCTGTGGGAGCAATTTAGTCGCAAGTTTGGAAGCAGCGGAGTTGTTGTATAGGAGGCCCGGAGCCTAATCCCTATAATTGCTGCACGACCCTAATACGTGAGGCTTCTTTGCCGCGAATCTCTTATTGAACCGCGGCCCCTCTCTCTTTCTGTCCCTCTCTCTTCTTTCTTTTCATCTGCACCACAACCACAATGAAGTTCCACCACAACACCAGGTAGCTTTCTCATGATCAACTCATTCATTCCTACCATCAGTCAGTGGTTAGGCGTCTTTAACTGGCATGAATTTGATTGGTTTTGTTATCAGTTAAAGATCTGAATGTGCGTACCTGATTTTTTGATCAGAATTTGTTTTAAAAATTTTTTGCCAGACTCTGAAAATTTTAGGAGTCCTCTGGAACAACCAAATTGGCTTTTGTCAGTTAAAACTAAAAAGTCTAACTGACTTAAGACTTCTCCTATTAACTCTATGTTGTGAATCAGAATTAATATGGTGTACTAAGGAAATTTATTATAAATCTGAGGGCTTAGAGACTTGAAAAATCAAGATTATTTTGTCTGATATTTTAGAAACCAACTACAATACATCAGAAGTTCTGTGAAATTCAATACTAATCGTCACCGAAAGTTGATCTTGAGACCCTGCAACATTGAAACAACATTAACAAACATTCAAACGGAAGTATTTACTTTCATAAAGAATAAGTTCAGTAGTACAGAGGACTCAAAAATTCTCACAATACAAACTTAAGCAGTAGAGCCTAAAATCTTCGGTCGCTAGTTGACGCGGTAAAATCAGAGCGGGTTTCAATGCGCAGTGAATGTTAGTTGGCAACCGGTGCCAGAAATCTGTTCTGTTAGCCTCGACACACACATTTCAAAATGTCGTCCAAAAATAGTACTCAACTTCAGTACGTTATTCTCAACAACTGTTAGTAATTTGTAACAATATTTTTTTGAAATGAAAAGATTGGATGAGTGTTCATAGCCCAGAAATTTATTCTTAAAAATCTGAAATTGCCCTCAATTTTCTGTAACGCTTGCTAAGTTTCTCTAGCCCTGCTAGAGCCAAGTCATCTCTCATAGAAATTTTACTTCAGTTCACATCAGAATTGTCGACAATATCTGACGTGCATGAAATTTTCACGTAGCTCTAGGCTATTGGTCACGCATCAAGTGTTATCGTAGCTGTTTGCTAGTGGTCACCCATCAAGTTTTATAATAAATACTTGCTATTGGTCCCCCATAAGTGTTATCATAGTTGTTTGCTATTGGTCACCCACCAAGTGTTATCGCAGATACTTGCTATTGGTTCCATACCGAGTGTTATCATAGCTGTTTGCTATTGGTTCCCCATCGAGTGTTATCGTAGCAAACGTCTTCAATGCAACATTTAACCGATACTGTATGTTGAATGTTTGACAACAAAAACGTCTAAATAGGCAGGAAGTACACTTTTTAGGGAGATATTTAAGTGTTGACATGTATTGAGATTTTTCACGCCAGCTATTGACTTGGATCAACAAATGAATTTAAGCGTGATCCATGACGAGTTTATTGAATGAGAACAATTTTTCCAATCCAGGTAAATTTTGTCTTATGCCGGAGCCAGGAGCGAGAGAAAAGCAGTTTAGTGGGTCAATGTATCCAAGGATTCGGTTCGTTTATTTATCTTCATCAAAACATACGATCACCAATCAAAAACTTCAGAACTTGCCTTGCAAATATGAATAAGTTTCTGTGTTGCAAAAATATTCACAAGACTCTTCCATAAACGCCGAACTCTTGTGAGGAAAAAATTGTGCGAAGCTAGGAAAGATTTAGGATAAATTTTTGAAATGTCTAAGAGGAGGCAAAAGCAAAGCTCGCTACGTTTATTGGCGTATCGAGTTATTGACGGCAGCGGCTCTCGAGCGTAATGAGAGAGAGCTCACCCAGCGTGCACATCACCAGTGTTCGGTGTCTCAAAATTTTGCGCGCGTTCTCCCTCTAAACATACAAAAGAAAGCAAGAAAGGGAACTTTCGGTTTGTACTTGAAACCTTCTGATATGCGTGAAAATAATTTGTAATTGAGGTTCTTTACGAATTTTTAGGCTTAATTTTAGTTTTCTGATGCATGATTCATGACTGATTAGTCAAGTGTACACTTGAGATGCATACTTCAAGTTAAACGTGTGTGCGTATTTTCGAGTACAGTTGTGGTTCCTGAATATCATTGTAGTTATGAGTCCATGAATACCTAAACTTGTGATTGAGTATTGTGTTAGTCTCAAATACTTCGTCTGTAGTGTATCAATACAGTTTTTAAAGGAATAACTCATTTGAATACTCTGAATGAGTGAAGTGTTGGAATAATAGATGGTTTTACTTGTCTAAAATGTGGCATCTCTGACTAGCTTGAGGCCACCTGAAAGATCCGCGGATTTGCTTCAGTGGTGTTTTGGATAATTAGTTCAAGTATTCAACCCTGAGCTTTAAGTTAATATTTTACTGTATCCAATTGCACCACAGTCATTGCTTCATTCCTAATGAGTTTTTAGTTATAAAGGGCAATGGAAATACTTTCGCAAAATGAGTTTGTTTGGGGAAAAACTATTTTTAAGTTTTGATCGGCGTTTTGAAGCTTAAAATCTATGTACTTCATAATTGATTTCAAGTGAATTGAATATTTTGAAACACACAATGTTGTGGAATAACAAATTTATTTTAATAGGCACACAAACATTTTAGTCATTTCTCTAAAATTGGATCGATATTCATGAAAAACAAAATTATGCCTTTTACAAACAACAAAAGATAGAAGTCACTTGGTGGTCGGTTGATCAGGGAAGAGCTTTGTGTCAACGCTTATGGGAGCTCGATTTTGTTTAATATAAAGCTTCTCCTTTAATTCAGGGTGCGCGACATAATTTCCATTTTCCAAAAGGATTTACTTCTAAAAAAGGAAGTTATGTAACTTGAGGTGTATGGCAGCGAGTTTTTGTGATAGTTAAATAAACCTTTGATGTAGGGGAACAGGGAAGACCTGAAAATGAAATATTCTCGTGTAGCGGATACTTTTCTAATAGGGAGAGGAAATAACGAAGTGCGTAATTTTGTGCAGGATAAATATTAAAACGTGAACAATTACTCATTATTTACCAAGTAATTTTCACGCAACGTACTACTGTATTCCTTCTCTTTCACTGTCATCTCCTGAGTAACTATCAACACACAGGGAACATGCATTTGATAGTTCGTTTAGGCCTTCATTTATATAAACCGCTTGATGGTGGACTAGTCTCATAACTTGAAGTCCTTTTATACGACTTGAAATTTGAGAATACTTTAAAAATACTCGTTTGATTGCATTATGAGTGTAGTGGACTCTCAAGATACGTGTCAGAACCTTTAGGACATTCTGGCAAGGCGCCTGACTGTCATTTGGACAGTCATACAGAATGAGTAACTGTGTCATCAGGACAGTCAGGCAGGATGCGTAACTGTGTGTGTACAGGACAGTCAGACGTGATGAAGTCCGAATTCATTACGTCGTTGCCTCAGTAAAGTCTGTAACAAATTTAGTAAATGACTTTTGAAAAAAATCCTCATTGCTTCCTTTACTACTTGGATTGGCTCCATATTGAATTTTGCGCGGTGAAAATAAAATTGGTTTTAAACAGGAAATTTATTTGTGTTAGTTGCAAATGATTCTAGAATGATTCTTCCAGCTCTCGTCTCTAATTGAACACCACTGATTAACTCTTTGAAGCAGCCAGGCTTCCAGTCGCAAAACTTTGCTCAGAATGAATTCTCAGATATATTTTCGGAATCTTTGCTCGTAATTAAGCCTACACGAGTAATTATATTAATTAAAAAGACTGCTCCTCAGTGGAATTGAAGTCCCTGGAAGAGGCAGAAGAGTTACATTCGTTCTAGTGTGAGCGGTGAACAAACGACTCTGGCCATCAGCGAAGAGTTTTGAAGGCAGCGCAAAGTTTTAGTGTCGTCTGTATTTTTGATGCTGCACTAATTAGGCTGCGAAGAAAGCTCATTTTGGTGGCTTACGACTATTGCAATTTGATCATAAAATGTTTGCAGTATTTCTTAGCTTTGTATCTAGTTTTTATTAGGCTCATATTTTGGTTGGCTTAGTTATTGTGTAGTGAATTTCATTGCTTTCTTTTGCCATATTTATTACATTAAATTAACTTCGGCCGAAATGTCACTAGAAGTGATTTTCTAATTATATTGTAGCAGTCGTGTTGAAGAATCATGAATACGTATTGTATTGGTTTTATTCTTGAAGTTTTGGCAATTTCATACCCAGGAATTTTTGAATTATTGGTAAAGAGTACAAAAATCGAGTGGTTTTTTATTCTTGTACCATTAATAACATACGGGATGAATTGTATTCTGTAGTGGTAAGTATACTTTTATCATGTAGGTACTCGAATTTATGATTAATTTCATCAACTTCTCTCATTGTTTTGTGTTACATGAACAGAACTGATCTGACTGTTATGTCTCGATAGTCGATAAGTATCAAAGAAATTAAAATGGACTTAATACTAGCCAAAACTTCGTTGTTTTGCAACCGAATGGTTAAAGTCAATTAAATATTTTTCTATCCCTTTGAAAGACATTGGTCAATCGAAAAATTCACTGAAGAGTTGTCATTAATTACTGCCTATACTCAGTCACTCTGGTGTGACAGAGTGAGGTTATTTCCCAGTACAGTCACTCTGGTGTGACAGAGTGAGGTTATTTCCCGGTACAGTCACTCTGGTGTGACAGAGTGAGATTATTAATAGGAAATAACCGTTCCCTAACCTAACCGGCCTTTCCCTTCTTTGTTTCAGTATGACATCACCGATATTTTATTCGTGGTTGTTTTTAAATGTTTGTGTTTATGGTCATCGTCAGTATGTTTAAAACAGGCAAGACTATTAATTACTGCATTTCCATGAACTTGGTCTTGGTTTCTAATTATCAGAATTTGTATGACCTGACTCTGGAATTTATATTAATTTATGTATATTTTTCAACTCCATCAATTCAGCATTATATTTTTTTCCTACTTCAGCACTGATTGCCCGGTGTTGATCAATTTGTTATTAAAAATGCACATTGACATCCGAATTCTTTATAACTTTAGCTTGAGGTCAAATTTGTAAGGCATCAGCTCTAAATTTCTCATATGAAGCAACAAGACAATTTCTTGCACTTGTGTCGCATTACTCGACTACTTTAGATGGAGACTTGTTGAACTAAACCGCTCTCGTATCTCGTGTGATTTTGCTCAGAGATAACACGTTCATAAAAATATCATTGTGCTACTTCAACATTTTGAATGTTAAATAAAATTGAGAGAATATATAGAAGTGAAATACAAGTGCTTCGATCACTCGCGTGGAATTTTAACTCCGGATTTTTGCATGCATTTTAGCTAAACAAAATCAAAATAAAGCTGATAAATCGTAATTATATCTAAATTTCGTCAGAAAATAACCTTTTGTTTTGTTTTTGATAATTGATTCCAAATTATAGAGAGAATTACCGATGTTCATCCAAATTAATCGATCGTCGTGCTTCGATCTCTGACAACGAAGGTCCCGTATGAATCACACTTGTAATCCGAGCAATATTCCACACCCTAAATGATCGGGCAGTCTGCTCATGTTGCTGTCTCACACTTTTTGCCTTTTCGTGACGATATTGTGGCCAATTTATCTATTATGTCGATGATATTTTGGCCAATTTATCGATTATGTCGATGATATTGTGGCTAATTTATCAATTATGTCGATGATATTGTGGCCAATTTATCAATTATGTCGGCGATATTGTGGCCAATTTGTCAATAAAGCCGGCGATAATGTGACTAATTAGTCAATTATGTCGGCACTATTGTGGCTAATTTATGAATTGTCGATGATATTGTGGCCAATTTGTCAACTATGCCGGCGATATTGCGGCCAATTTGTCAATTATGCCGGTGATATTGCAGCCAATTTGTCAATTATGCCGGCGATATTGCGGCCAATTTGTCAATTATGCCGGTGATAATGTGGCTAATTAGTCATCATGTCGGCGCTATTGGGGCTAATATGTCAATTATGCCGCGATAAATTGTGGCCAATTTGTCAATTATGTTATCGATACTGTTGCTAATATGTCAATTATATTAACGATAGTATTGTTAATTTCTAAATTACATTAGTTGTTGTTTGTACTAAGGTTACTCTTAATCTGTCTGTACTATAATTTTTATGATTTCTCTTTAGTAAATTGGTGTATAATCATCCGTATTGGCGTGTGCTATCTCTTCTTCTCAAGCCTTCAGTATTATTGATGGTATGATAGTATAAATATAATTGTAATGAGATAGGTGTCCTTTATTTAAGTATTTATTTCATCAGCCGAAGCTACGGTGGTGCGTAGAACGTCATCAGAATTTGTTTAAATCTCGAG
Organism: Trinorchestia longiramus; assembly: GCA_006783055.1. NCBI lineage: Eukaryota > Metazoa > Arthropoda > Malacostraca > Amphipoda > Talitridae > Trinorchestia > Trinorchestia longiramus. The sequence continues at coordinate 123,790 of VCRD01000185.1, forward strand.
CGTTTCGTGAACTTCTCTTGGATGAACTCGAATCACAGAGCTACTACGGACGTCGCCAATAGCAGTAAAATATTTTACAAGTTCCTGTACATTTCTTGGGCTAGTAAGGAAGTTCAGTAATGCCTTAGTATATTCGATTAACAGTGGTAAAAAAAGGACTTTAGCATCATTCATGAAGGTTTTCATCATTAACATATCTTGAGCGATCACGATACTTGGTTAAGGTCGTTTTAATGAATTTAATATTTTCCTCAAAAAAAAGCATCATTAAAACGTGGTTCACTAATCAGTTATCACATAACTTAACACGTTCATTGCGGTATGACCTACCGGTGGGTCACTCAGGTTAGGTACTGTAATTTTATCAAAGCTTTCTAGTGACTGTACGTACAAAGTAAAAATTTGCACCGGCTAGGAAACTGCAATGAATGTGCTGATGCGAGACATATAAATTAATTCCCTAGACGCTTGCGTACTCTTCAGTAGCTCGCTTTGTTTCTAGGAATGCAGGCACGAACATGTGCAGGAATTACATGGCGAGTCAACAAAACTTCATAGAAAGGAAGAGATAATACGTTTAACGTTTATTTTGTGTCCATTGTGCACCTTAAAATCTTCATGTTACTACATTTCACTTCTGTTGTGAACTGAACTATGAATGAATAAAGCACTTGAAAAAAAGAGGTGAACTACTCCATAATAATTTTGTGTCAATAGTACTTCTTAAAATTTTTATGGCGTTGTATTTCACATGTTCTGAATTCTGTCATCTTTGTTCTTCAGACCTCAGATGTAGCTTCTTTCTAGTGCTGCTAGGTGTCTCTCCATACATTCCCTCTAGTGAAGCTAGGTGTCTCTCCATAAACTCCCTCTAGTGAAGCTAGGTGTCTCTCCATAAACTCCCTCTAGTGCTGCTAGGTGTCTCTCCATACATTCCCTCTAGTGCGGCTAGGTGTCTCCCACAACTTCTCTCTAGTGCGGTTGGGCGTGTCCTATGAATTGAGGCCTGCATGCATGCATGATCCTAGTAATCATACACGTACGAGGAATACCAAGATCAGTACTAGTTCAGGTATGGTGGGGGTATCAGCTTCCCAAAAGTCAAGCTTTTATTCATCCACTAGCATCTTTTTTTTACTATTGTGATGATTCCTCATTCCGGCGCCAGTCTCACTCGTGTCTACTGATCCATGATATCTTGAAACGAAACCATTACGTATGAGGTGATGTTACTGTCATCACGAGGCTGGAGCAAAGCTCAAATTTAGAAAATAGAAGTCCATTGTTTTCATTTCAGCCATGGAAAGAAAATCATTAATTTTTTTCGCTCTGTAAAGAAGACTTAGAACGGAGCTTTATGGATGCTTGCCACTGAACGCCAGTAAAACTGGAGGGAATGAATGGATGACCTCCTGGAGCGGGCAGCTGGGGGGAGGGAAGCCTCAGTTCTGCTTGCTCCAGGAAGCAAACATCTGCAGGAATATTCCTTTGGGGAAAGGGACCTTCATACCTTCGAAGCAAATATCCTGCGTACCTCTGAAGACAAAATCCTGCGTACCTCTGAAGACAAAATCCTGCGTACCTCTGAAGACAAAATCCTGCGTACCT
>VCRD01000185.1:128289-141416 GCA_006783055.1 Trinorchestia longiramus
ACTTGTCTTAATTCAGGCCTTGAGGCTGCCTTTTCTTAATTCAGGCATTGAGGCTGCCTTGTCTTAATGCAGGCATTGAGGCTGCTTTGTCTTAATTCAGGCATTGAGGCTGCCACATAATAGCGACGCTGTCAAGCACTTCAGTATAGTTGATGACAAAGTACGTGATCACACAAATGAAAATAAAGTGTGAACGAGGCAGGTTAAATACGATAACGTGGATAAGCTTACTTTTACACATAACATAACCTTTTCTACATCCTTGTCTGAAGTCAATGTCGCAGTATTGTTTTTTTTTGTTTTTGTAAACAGAATGTTTTACGGTTTGTATTTATTCAAGCGTCTAGATTGGTGTCGTTCGCTTGGAATCTCCTGTACAATTTAAAAAAAACACGATTTGTTGACTTCGGCTCTTCGGGATAGACTATTTCGACTATTATGATTTAAACGTTCACTTGTTCTTTTAACTTCATCACTACTAACTTCAGAGCTCGATTGTATGCATAGCTGCTGGAGTGGTACATTTTGAAGTCAGTCATCAGTGACCTGCATTCAGGATTAATAGCTTTTGATATTTTATCGGGAATTTTGCCATGCAGTTTGTTAATTTTCTCAAGGACATTTTCAAACGTAGTTCTTCAATTCGATCGCCTTCATTGTTTCTAAATTCATGAGCCAATCGGTGCTCAACTAATTTATCACGTTAAAGGTTATTTACATTTAAATGTGTTTCCGACTTCTTAGTCCATCTCATGCAATTCGTAAATCTTTGAAGGTGATGAACTTTGATTTTAATTACAACAAAGAGTCATCTTTCATGACAAGACTTATTGATGCAATATTTTTCAATGTTAATAACCTACACCAGTGTTTTAAAGCATTGGCTTACGATTTTCATATTTCAGAATTAATCTTTGAAATGGGTATATCAGATGTGTATTTGATAACTGCAACAAATATTTTCAATGTTCTGTTTTCATCCTGTCTGTCGAAGAGAAAGGCAAAAATCTCTGTGTTTGGTAGTCGTTCAGTAAATTGACCTCAGATGACCGACAGAACTCGGCTTCCATAAAAGCTGTGAAGTTTATAAGAGGAGATTTTTTCTTTAGTTTCTAGTATATATGCTTCAAATTTTCTCGTACTGATATACATAGAATTTTATGGTTTATGGTCATCAATAAAGCTCACGAAGCTACATCATTTCAAAACAACTTTCAGACAGTCAAAATTTGCATGTAGGATGTCTTTAATTTCATTAATTTAAAAGTAACATTAGTTACAAAACTGCGTTACCAAAGTGAAGGTGAAAATGTTTCCCCCAATATCAGGTTAGACGCAGATCACTGATTCCTTTGTATAGAATTCGTTGCCGGCACTACAATCTCAAAATGTTCTTTCTGCTCCGAATTTGCTCTTTTCTGACTTAAACTCACTGTTACACACAAGCTCGTTCTGTACTCCGTATATACAATGGTGCACACACAGCAACCTTCAAATGACATCTCCCGGCGAGCCCCGCTCTTTGAATCTGCCCGTGGTGGGTATGACACTGCAGAAGAACTTCAGTGTATTTTACCGTACGACCGCCCTGCATTTCCACGATTGAAGTCCGAGGCAGAAGCTCCAGGTATTGTTGGCTCTGGACGCTCACCCTCGCTCGCTTTGAAACCAAATACGCTTCGCTCGAGAGAGAGTTAATCTGAACCCTCGGAACGCAAATTTTGCGTGAGGTTGCCGAGTAAATTCCACAATGTTCACCACTGACATTCACCCCAGCTCATTTTTTCTCTGCTCTACATTTTCTCGTTCACTTGAATGCTCCGTTGTTCAACCGATACCAGGATGAAGTATCAAAGTTTCTGTTCAGTTGTAACTTTAGAAGGCTGATCATTTCTTCTAAACTTTTCGGGTGTAAACTGAACCGCAATTGACCGTGTTCGTAGGAATCCCACCAGATTACTTTGCTGGGAGGAAAAGACTTTTCACGGCACTGCGCTTCTGACGCCAGATTAAAGGAATTCTTTAAAGAATTAACACGTTGAATGCGATTGTCTAGCCGGTGCAAATCTTTACTTTGTACACACAGTCACTAGAAAGCTTTGAAAAAATTACAGAACCTAACCTGAGTGACCCACCGGTGGGTCGTATCGCACTTAACGTGTTAATCGAGCTATCGACACCGTCACAAAAAAAAATTCTCAGTAAACTTCATCCTGAAAAAATACTTATACTTATGTTCCGCAGTTTCAAGGTTTGTTAGTTACCCAAGGTGTACATCGGAAAAATAACAAGGGCATTATTAGAGTCTATTAAAGTAATTCTCAAGAGTGTGGTGTTGAAAATAAATTCCCTAAAATAAAATTTCTACTATTTCATGTGGTGCAGAGACCTAAGTGTCAGAGGCATGAATAGCATGCGTGTTAGAGATATGCTTAGAAACTATTAGAAATGAAAAGTTATGACGCTATTTAACAAAGTTTTAAATGAGGTGCGAAGTGAGAAGTGTTGCGGGAGAGATGTTAGTTAAAATAAAACTTACAGTGGCGAAGACAGTTTGAAAGCACGAATGGAATGTAATGCAGTGCTAGGTGAGAAAAAATGAATAAGTCACGTGATAGTGATAGAGCTGTTCTAGGTAGCCGGAAGGTTTAATGGAGGAAATGAGTTGAACAAAAAGTAACGCAGCTCTTTCAATAAAGGTAGCTAAAATGCATCAGAAATCAAAATAAACAGAATGAGTGTGGTCTTCAAGTGTTTCTTGTTTTCGAGTATTTTAATGAGCACTTGAATGAAGAGACGGACGTAACCCAGGTAAAGCTACTGTCTTTTGTTAGGCAAGTTAATCAGTTAAAGCTGTTGGCTTTTGTTAGTTAACACGTTTGTTGCGATGCGACCCACCGGTGGGTCACTTAGGTTAGGTTCTGTAATTTTTTCAGATCCTTCTAGTGACTATGCGTACAAAGTGAAGTTTTACACCAATCAGGCAATCGCAACAAACGTGTTAAGTTACCTAAACGTCTTCTGAAAAAAGTTAAGACGAGACTGAGGGCCTCAGTTGTAGGGCTTGTGACCCACCTCAGCCCACCATCATTCTGTGCATTTCGTCTGCTTGTTATTGCCTCAATTCAGCCCCTGGGCAGGATGGGAATTAACATTACCCCTTTTCTTCGCTCCAGTTAAAATAGAATTTTGATTTCATGCGAAAAATTTCCAGCCGTATTTCTGATGGTCATCAGATTAAAGAATTCTCTTCTACATTGGACAATAGCAAGCAGCAAGATTCCACACTCCTTGCAGGATTTCTTAGAAAAAAACTCGCATTTGAATTAATTCATGTTTTGTCCCACTTTATGGGTCAATTTTCTTCGAAGAGAGTTAGGATGAACTGAAGATCCTTCTAAAGCTTCATTAATGGCTGCAATGTACAATTTTCAAATTGAACTTTATTTCGTTGAATAAATTTATCAGAGATGTTATTAAGAAAAAATTCCTTAGAAACATTATGACCTCGTTCAGAGACTTCACTGGTCGTACTCAATTTTCTTAGAAAATATGAAATATACTTCGAAAATATTTCTTGAAATATTGTGGAAACGTGCAATCGTTGGAAAAATGCGCTGAAAGAGCTAAAATAAATTAAAGTACTATCTATTTAATTTTATCTTACTTTCTAAAATGCATTCGGTTATTACAGCTGAGGACTTCAAAAACGGAAATCCTGTACAATATCAAGCTTTTGCCCCAAATTTTATGCAGTTCAGCATCCACACAGTGTATAGGGCTTTCCATTTCGGCTGTTTTTTCCTGTTCCTTTATGATTTCAAGTTGAAATCTTAGATTTCTGTAAAAACGCCATGAAAATTCAAATTATTATTTTTACTTTATTATTACTATACATCACTAATATGTTGAGCTATCATACTTTTAACGGAACACTAAGCGAGATAATTATTTTCTTATTCTTGCAATGGAAAGGTGCCGCTTGTACACGTGTTTTTGAGTGACTGGAATTTATCCGCGGAAGTGGCAGCTCTACTGGAGTAATTCTACTACATTTAATCGACCAGCATATCAACCACAGACACGTACATCTCTTCCAAACAATGCTAGAACATTTCTGCGAGTTTAAAATCCATACTGACATTGTATTTGAGGTTATAATATTTTTCCAAACGTACATCGGAGATTCTTAACACGTTTGTTGCGATGCGACCCACCGGTGGGTCACTTAGGTTAGGTTCTGTAATTTTTTCAGATTCTTCTAATGACTATGCGTACAAAGTGAAGTTTTAAACCAATCAGGCAATCGCAACAAACGTGTTAAACCAAAAACTTTTAGTTTAAAGGATTTATATGATATTATCACTCCTACTGCAGTTCTTTTGGTACTCGTTATATTTTGAGACTGTACCAAGCTGAAATGATTAAGGTAAATGATTGTTTGTAATCCCAATTAAACACTTATTTCACATGACTCTATGATATTCAGAGTTTGCCCACTTCTCGCCTCGATAATGGAGGATGTAAGCTTTCTATGGAGCTTGGCACATCAAAAACGGCGTATTGGAAATCTTTAGGCCTGTGAGACACGTCCTAGCGCAACGCAGACACCACGTCCGGTCTGAAAATTCACTTTAGAATATCAGCGAGTTTTCACTAACATAGAGAGTCTCATTGAAAATAACGTAACTGAAATTTCTATCGCTGTGACAACTGTTTTTGGGCGTGCGTAACTTGTCACGTGTATTTGTCCTCATTGATGTTAAGCTGTAAGCTAAAGAATACCTGACAATGATAACCTTGCTAACATAGTTAACCCATTAATAACGAGAATTATTTACTGAATGTTTACTGGATGTGGCTTCAAGGTCAACTGAACATGGTGTAACTGGCGTATTAGAACCAAACGTGTTGAGAAAAGGCACAAGCTCTGTATTGAACCGATTAACCCACTAAAATCGATATTTCATAATGCAGTTAAATTATTTATGTATTTTTCCCCCTGGTTCCAGATGGAACCGCTCGTGATCAATGGTTTAATACACAGTGTCACAGTAGTAGTAAATGCTAGCAAACAATTCTTCTGAATAAAAAGCAGATAGCCTTTAGTATAGGCAGCAGGATTTCGAATGAAAAGGGACATCGCAACTGTGGTTCTGCAACTACACCTCATGATTTTTTACTGTTGGCACGAACAATGTAGCATGCTTCTAAATATATAACTGTTTGATAAAAAGTTTCAATTTAATCCAAAAATGTCATAGTTTCTCCATAATTCTTGGCTGGAGGCTATACGAGTACATATGAATGTTCTAACACAAGCACCGCCTGTCACTCACATGCCGAATCTCCACACCCACGGGTCTGGCTCGTAATCCAAGCACTGCACTATTGAAAGAATATCAAAACTCCCCTCAATAGAGAGAGTTCATGTTTAAATCAGTATTTTTAAATTAAAACTGATAAATTTTACGAAAGTTGTGGATTTACAATGTGCAATAAATATTAGACCAATATTGATGAAACGTAAGCGCACGATGAGCGGCTATTGAAGCGTCCAAACTACGGAGAACGAAGTAGGTTACAAGCTAGTGGCACTTTTGCCAACGCAAGGTGGGTCCAGCAACGAGAAAATTTGGAGCCCGCTTCTCAAATACTCAAATTGGTTTATGAAATGTATTTCAATGCTGCTGATAATATTATTATAAATGAGCTCATGCTGGTGATGCCAGGCTTGTACAGGCTAGCATAGAATAGAATAAGGCAATAGAAACGAGCCGTTTGGCCTATTCTTCGGCTGCTACCCAAGTCCCATATTGTAAAATGTGTCATGACATCGTATATTGGGTTGGATCACTGAGTTTCAATCCCTCAACGTGAGCTTGTACGTAGAAGTTTGGCTAGTAAAATTTGTACTATACTAATTCAGCAGCTTGGTAAGTTAGAAGCCTGTTGTGGTGCATGTTGATTTCATGAATGGTTATAAATTTCCGATTTTTTTACAAAAATGCAAATATATTATGTATATACAATGCACACAATAGACGTAAATATCCCTCTACGCAATGTAGGAATAAATCTCCACCCAATATTAGAATTTCTCCTGCTAATGACTCGGGTGCCCAGGACGACTAAGTGACTATTTCTTCAAGCTTCAAGCGCATCCCTACATGTCCCTACAAGCCTCTACATCAAGTCACCGCACTAGACTGGAACAGTCCCTGGGAGTATACTCACTAGTCTTAAAATATTAGCATTAAGATTTTATGAACCCACTGCATTGGTACGGTCTACTTCATTATTCTTTCTTTTACGTTGAAAGCAGGCAAAATCTGTAAAAAAATGTTACTTTTTACTAGAAATTTGTACAATATCATTGTCATTTTTCCTTCATTCTCCGAACCAATAGAAGCGATTTATTCAGTTAGTGAAATATCTTAACAGTTAAAAAAATACCGAACTTGCACAATATGTATTGTCTATATTTTTTACGGTCAGATTGGAAGTCAACATTGCTTCTGAACTGAATGAAATCCGCTTTTAGGGAGAATACGAACTTTGCGTCGCTGACTTCAGTCTGAAAAAGTTGATGAACTAGACCCAACACTTCAGAGCTCCTCACCTACACTGAGCTTGGAAACATCTTAAGAATGTTATGAAAACATTGACACTGGCTTCTCTGTCCCATCCTGAGCCCACATTCTCATACGCAAAGTTGGCTTAAAAAGGATATAAGTCTGAACTTCATTGCACTTTTTGTACTGTATTCGATCAGTTCTGCTCTATTCCTCAATGGCTTCAAGAAGATACTGAAATTCAGATCTACGTACTGGCTGTATAAGGATTTAAGTTTTATGTTCTAAAAAGTAAAAGAACTTAGAATAATTTGTCCACTAGTAATACTTCAGCTACTGGTTTCCTGTTTTACAGTTTCGTAGATCCATAAGAGTTAAATAGATATGATCCTGTGAATAGGATTATATCTATGTAACTGAGCACTGAAGTTTGCAACGACTCCTATTCGTTTGCAGTACAATCTTTAAATCATAAATATACCCAGAGAAAGATTAGTACGACAACTGAGAAGGAAAGCAATTGCTGGTCAATAAACCTCAGATTTCAATAAAAATACTCCTGTTGCTATGTAATAGGAACTTTTTGATTTTACCGCTACTGCTTCGCTATGATTGTCTTCTGCCATGACATCATTGAATTACAAAGAAGTGCAGTAATAAGATGGCGTAGAATAAGAACATCAACTTAAGAGACGGCCGCTTGAGGTAGTTAGTGAAGTGTAAGAGGAAATATAAGAGTCTGGTTGAAATAAACAAGAGAAGAGAGACTTGACAATAAATTTACAAAGTTTGTTCAGTTAAATCCATCTGTTCAGTCCTCCATCGGGTTACAGTTAGAGATGGTAAAAAGCACTTTAAAGTTAACATAGGAATAGAATAGAATGCAGCAACAGAAATGGGTAATTTGATTCATTCTTGGGCTGCTACTCAAGACCCATGTTGTCTAACGTAAAGGCATCAATCGCGCACATGCACTTCGATCACACACAGGCATCAATCCCGTACATGCACTTCGATCACACACAGGCATCAATCCCGTACATGCACTTCGATCACACACAGGCATCAATCCCGTACATGCACTTCGATCACACACAGGCATCAATCCCGTACATGCACTTCGATCACACACACGGGCATCAATCCCGCACATGCACTTCGATCACACACAGGCATCAATCCCGTACATGCACTTCGATCACACACAGGTATCAATCCCGTACATGCACTTCGATCACACATAGGCATTTCAATCACGCACACACACACTATCATACACAGGCCCCAAGAGTTAAAAAGGGTACAGAATAAGTGTGTTATATGTAGAACTAAGAGTTTGTTATCCAATATTTGTCAAGATAATTTTCAGTCTGCTCACAGTGTAGAATAAGACGCTGAAAAAAAATAAGAAAATAACTGTTTATTACAGAAAAATTGATGATATGTTTCTCAGCAATGTAAGGTATGAAATATCCTTCCAAAGCAGGATACATTATTGATTTGTGAATGAAAATGTGTTAAGCTTCATAGAAAATTTATTGATCAACTTAGGTGAGGTGGTGCCTACAGAATAAAGCATAGAATAAAGTAAATATTTCCTAACTTATTTCCCCAACACATTCATTTTTACAGAACAAATGTAATATGTGTGAAGCTAATCATGTCTACAAGATATGCCCATTTATGAGTATAGAAAATGAAAATTTCCGAGCAGAGTAAGGCACTTATGCTTGTAGAATGCCACCTACTTACTACGAAATAAAAAGGCAGAGGAAAACACTATATAAATTTCCAGGAAATTCTCGATCACTAATCCAATGAGTGAGAAAATTTTTAAAAATAAAGCTTTTTCTACGAAAACGCTAGGTGAAAATTGCGTCGTATATACACGGCAAGCCTATTTTAACACGTTGAATGCGATTGTCTAGCCGGTGCAAATCTTTACTTTGTACACACAGTCACTAGAAAGCTTTGAAAAAATTACAGAACCTAACCTGAGTGACCCACCGGTGGGTCGTATCGCACTTAACGTGTTAAGGTGGAGTTATTTGATGGTTCTGAAGTTTTTCTGTTGATGGTTAGTGCTGTAAAAATGTTCGGAGGAAATCGATAAAAATTTAAAGAGCTTACTGAGGCATAAAAGAAGATTTGTTATAAAATCACCGAGCAGAGAATATAGCCCCGGGAAATCGAACTAGAAATCATTGTGAATTATCTTTTTTCAGGTGAACATGAAGAGTTCATGGTCATAAACAGTGGCAATAAAACAGAAGGCCATAATAGTGACACCCTAATGAAGAGCATAGTCTTTTTTTCTGCTGTTCTTTTTACTGTTGTGTGTATTGGCGTCCGAGAAAAAAAATTGTTATCAAATTACTTGCATGATGAGCTAATATTAAGAGACTCTCTCGACATTAGGATTCAATTTACGCTAATTACAATACTTTTCAACTGAATTATCTGTTTTTTAGATCTTGATGTTTTCCATTCTACATTTGAGATGAACGCACAGCGTTAATAATTCCCGTAAAAGAGGATTCCTTTTTACTCCGTAGGATTGTAACATTTTTCTGAAGATTGTATTCCTACAGAAAACTTCTCAGTTTCTCTTGACTTGGGCGAATAAGACTAACAATTTTCGTTCGAAGTTCAGTTCTTAATTTTTGTGGGACAAAGAAAGTTCGTCTTTCAATATTTATTGAGCTTAGAAACTAACTTCTCGAGTGGTAGTATATTCTTTCGTAAATTTTTAGCGAGTCTTTCAGAATAATTCAGAAATTCTTATTTGTGCATTAAATATTTTATGTCTTGAATTTTCAATTTTTCCATGATGATTAGTTTAGACCTCACGAAGTTTAGTGTATTAGTTTAAATGTGTGCGTGTGTTATTTGAATATCTTAGTGTTTGTGTACGCACAAGTATGCAGCAACCCTGAAAAATACTTTAGCGAGCCAAAAATGTTATCTTTATTCGCAGACGAGCAATTTATTTTCAATTCAGTTCGGCGCAATTTCTTGATAAATGTTGACCTTCATTCTTGAATTTTCATCCTGAACTTGAATCACTGGTGTTGGTTCGGACGACCGATTTTGCTCTCGGCTTCATCTTAAAACAAAGTTACGACCGCAAACTAACATTTATTTGTTGAAATTTCCAGGCTCAATTAAATTCCCAAATTTCGGCAAGAGTTTGTTACGACTGAAAAAGAAGCTTATCAGTTTTTTGCTTTGGCGTAAACTATTTTATCAACCAATGAAGTTGTGTGCTTTTTGAATGCAGAGTTTAGGGCACACAGCAGCGTGGCCTAAACTCTGTTCATTCAATATCTGACAACTTCAATACAAAAGTTTCGTGAATCGTAATTCCGTCTTCATATTATACAGCCGTTAGCTGATAGTCTCCTCATAAAACTGAAAAATTAGGGACAAATTAGATGAATTCTAATATATGAGTTGTCAATAGATATTACAATCGTTAAATAATGCAGAGGTAAATGATGTGAAAATTGGATTACGCATATAAAGTTTTTATCAGGTCAGCGACGCTTTCAATTTTGGAGCAAATGATTTCTTTGGTATGCTGGTGTTCCAATTGACAAAAAAAGTTCTTTTCAAGCCTGATGCAATCTGACTGTTGTGCGGTTGAGGACTCATCGTCTTTTGCATCCCGGGTTAGGGGAGCGTAGTTGGTGTAGGATTATTTGTGCGGAGGGAAGATCTGCAGTTGTCTCGACGCTGCTCCTTCCAGTGCCATGACGTCTGGGCAGCAGCAATGTGCGATGTCAAGTTTGGAAGACTTGCCTTCAACTTTGTTGGAATTAAATAAACCTTAGACTGTCTGTCACGAATTAATCACTTAGAGCGAGCTACTTTCTCAAGCAGGACGCTAAAATTTTTTTGTTATGCTAAATATTTCAGGATCGTAGGCTCCACCATACTCATTCAGAATGGGCTTAGTTTGTCAATTTTATCATATTTTTTGCTCTCAGATACATCGAAAATTCAACGAGAGACAATAAAACGAGCACAAAATGAAGCCATTCTACGACCTCAGAATATCGCATGTTACACGGAAGGTGTTAAGCCCTAGAAATAAGAAGCATTCAGGCTCGCTATAAATTCCACGGTGGAGCCTACAGGCACAAACCAGACTACTCGGCTTACGCGGTCCTGTGTGTCGAGGATTGAAGGAACGTGACTTCGTGTCTGAAGGAGTGCGTCCTGCTGTTCAGTGACTTGTTCCTCCTCTCTCTCCCTTTCTCTCTCCCTCGCTCCTTTTCTCTCTTCTTCTCTCTCTCGCTCCTTTTCTCTCTTCTTCTCTCTCTCTCTCTCGCTCTTCTTCTCTCTCTCTCCCTCGCTCTTTTTCTCTCTTCTTCTCTCTCTCGCTCCTTTTCTATCTTCTCTCTCTCTCTCGCTCTTCTTCTCTCTCTCGCTCCTTTTCTCTCTTCTTCTCGCTCTCTCTCGCTCTTCTTCTTCTCTCTCTCTCTCGCTCCCTTTCTCTCTTCTTCTCTCTCACTCCTTTTTTCTCTTCTTCTCTCTCTCGCTCATTTTCTCGCTTCTTCTCTCTCTCTCATTTTCTTTCTCTCTATTCCTCTTTCCTCTTTCAATCATCTGTGTATCTTCTACACTTTTCCCTTTTGTTCCTTGCCTACTTTCCATTTTCTCTTTTTTTCCTTGCTTTCTTTCCCCACTCGAACGAAGCTTTTCATTTTTCTGTCTCTCGCCGACACTGACTTTTTCTTCTATTCTTCATTTACTTATTCCCTTCACCGTCTTCACATTTTCAATAGTTTTTTCGACGCTGTTCGATCTTTCTCCGTCTTCTAAAATTTCTAAGATGCTTTTACTTGTGATGTGTGCTTCCATGTAATTTTAATTATTTAAGAATGAATCTTCTGTAATCAAAATCACAACTGAGCATCAAATGTTCTCAGTTTCTCCTTCAGAACTTTGTTTTGACTTCCATCATGAATTACTGCTAGGAACTAGCCTTACGAGAGCTTTAGCTTCGAACAACCCTCATCAATTTATAAATGTCTCGTCTTATATTTATTTTCAACCTTTTTCATTCCATGTCAATCATTATTATTATTATTATATTATAATTTTTTTATGATGCTCGTATGTTCAAATAACGTTCATCCTTGAGTTAATGATCATTATTATTTCATCATGATGTTCGGATGTTCAAGTGAAATTCACCTTAAAGTTATGTTCATTAAAAATATCCGTACTTTCAGATCAGTTATATTGTCATACATTATATAGACATTAATAAATTTTTCCAAAACTTCTAAATATTGCGCCAGTCTTTTTTTTAATTTCTGTCGCCAAGAATTTGTTTAACTGACATTGCATTAATGTTAGTCAATATTTCTCTCATACATTTTCTAAATATATACTTACTTCATCTCATACGTAAACTTATGGAACTCATCCTGCAAGTTTCAATTCTTGCCTCAATTCTGACGACTCGAACTGAGGCACAAGCACTGCAGAATTATGCAGGCTAGGAGGCCGAGGACGATTGGAAGCCACGGCAGGATCGACGCAGCAGTTTAAAGCACCCTCTGCACGTAGCTCGTGTAATAATGGTCCGAGTCGCGAGTTCAATAGAGAGGCTATGTTACCAATTACACGATCGTTAGTGTAATAAAGGAAAGAGGGCGAATGCCTGAGCTGTCTCGAGTTACCTCAGTTTGTGGCCTTTATAGCCAACATTCACCCAATTTGCTGCAGGCTAAGCCATTAGTCCCAAGGTTTTATTGACTTCCGCTGCACTAAAATCTTTCTTTTGTTGGGCTACAGATTCTTTCGAATGTGATGCTCGATGGAAAGCAAATTTTCTCCACAGTTGCTGAAAAACAGGTTCCCTGGTGAAAGTAGAACCATTGCCATGCTGGTGCTTTACTAGCACGGTAACAGGAAATGTAAAAAGCTTTATTTTGCCTCACTTGATCTACAGAGCTGAAGTAGATATGTAGCTTCCAGCCCAGGTTCAGGTGAGACGCTGGAGATGAAATGAACGCACAAATAGGCTTCCAGTTCTCCCTTGGATGAGGACGTGCAGAAAAGAATACGAAAGTTTGAAATTTGGGGAGGGAGTGAAGTTTGAAGTCGTTTTATTCATTCAATGTAGATTTTGGTGAAATTTGTTCTCCCATCAGGAAACCGAGCTATTGAATTTCTTTTGATCATTAAAATGACTTCGCAAGGCTGAAACTTGATCTCACCAATCAGATGTTGGTGAAGAAAATGAGATTTGTTCACTCAGATCTTGAATATTTGAGTGGCTACTGAAATGTAGCTGGAATAACATATGTCGAATGGAATCTCTTTCTAACAAGTCACATCTGCATTTTGCTAATTCAATTTTGATGAAGAAAAAAATATTACAATACTATTATTTTAGCCAAAAATATTACAATTCCTTGTTTTCATACTTATTACGGTCTCAATAACTTCGAGCCTTGGATTATGGCGCGCGATTATTTGCTTAAGAAACGCTTTTCTACCATACTATTTTAATGTATTGCTGCCAAAATTCACTGA
>VCRD01000185.1:141742-177812 GCA_006783055.1 Trinorchestia longiramus
CCCATCTGACAACAGCGATAGAATGCAGCAAGGTGTGTCAAGATCATGTCTGACAGAGCAACTGGGTTTGACAAGGCCTCACAAGATCATGTCTGACAGAGTAACTGGGTCTGGCAAGGTCTGACAAGAGCAATTGGGTCTGGCAAGGTGTGACAAGAGTAACTGGGTTTGGCAAGGTCTGAGAAGATTTGACAAGGTCACGTTTAACAAAGCAATGGAGTCTGGTAAATAATATTCCATTACCTAAAGAATGGCGACAAATGTCACCATTAACAAGTACATTTGTATTAGTTGTTGCTTATGATTCGATGACAAAATCATCTTTCATGAACTACTGCAACTAATCATATTTGCATATCCTGAAATTTTCTTGAATAAATTACGTCGTTTAATAGTTTAAATGAGTAACCTGTTATTTCATAGGGTGTATGAATCGCTTTTCGACTGGTGATTGTATATATTTCAATTGCTTGGTTCATGATATCGTAGTACCAAATTTTAAATATATAACGGTGAGATTTCTTTAGTGGTGGGATACATTAGAACATTACTGAAGTTTTGATATGAGTGGAGGTAATGAAGAGCACTTGAATGTGATCTAGTCCAAGACCATGATGCCTATAATTGTCAGTAATCCCAGTAATCATCGCAACAATCAGAGGCACTCAAGAGACGAGCTTACATCAGAGCTGTTGGGATTGTGTGGCCCTCTTCACAGAAAGCGCCCCGCATTCGCAAATCATTAGTACGTAGTAAGAGTTAATTATGCCTTGTTAATAGTTATTATCTTACCAGATCAGACACTTGATCGTATCAGATTAGTTTCATCTGGCTTCAGAAGTTTACACCCGATCATCTCCATGGTTATTGTACTGGTGATCCAGTCTCACGAGTGACCACGGCGGCTCCAGTGATGTAGTAAACGCTTTTTATTTCGGTTGCTTTGTTGGAGTTGACAAATTTTCAGGTTTTGCGCTTGTTTATTCAAGAGTGCAAACAATTTTACCTGAGGTATTTCGATGAACTTAAACAGGGTGGGCCAAAAATATGTATCTATGTACTCCTTAAATTGCAATAACTGATTATCTGTTCAGTTTATCTGTTCAACGGAGGAAATACATACAACCACCATTGGAACGCTGAGAAAATTTCTATTTAGAGCATGTGTCTTTTCTACCGGTCATTTCAACATAACTGTTAACATCATGTAGTATTTAATGCTATGTTTTTCAACATTCTCACTCTCTCACCTAAAAATGGGCCAGCTAACTGTTTACCAACACAAGTTTCTCGAAGGCTGAAACAATTAGGAAGTTTCACAGGTTTCATAGCTTCGCACCGACTCAAATAAGCGTTCGCAAGATTCTCAACAAGTGGACATCAGAAGGAACTCTTCATAACTGTAACAAAGGACGATCTGGACGACCTCAAGCAGAAAGACCTCAAGCAATGGGGACGCCCTTCGGCCACTGAGATCTCCAAACCTGTCTTTCTTAGATTTTTATCTATGGGGCTTTGTGGAGGAGAAATTTTTCAGAATAAATCCAGATAATATCACTGATATGAAGGAACAGGAGCAGTAAATCAAAGCAGCTATACTCAGTGAAACTCTACGGACCGTAATCTGTGATTTTCACTGTGAAGCCAGAGGAGTTCAGAGAAAAAATTGTAGCATATGTAAATGAATTTTTATTTTCTCGGCTTTCCGATGACGGTTGTATTTATTTCTTCCGATGAACATAAAACAAGATATTACAATTTGAAGAATATATTCATTTTTTGGGCCCACTCTGTACAACATGAGCCTAATTTTTTTTTCGTGGTGTGTGTTTGAAGGAATCTGCTAGGTTTTCCCGCATCTCTGTAAATACTTTCATAGATGTTAAGATTCATCTTAGCATAATAACATAGGTACATCCGGACCAGCTTGTGACCATCCAGAGGGTAGATCGCACTTCACAAGTGACGTCACGTGACCTACATAGATTGTAGGGCTTCCTTGCTAGTCAGCAGTAGAATAGAATAGAATAGAATGAGGCTATAGGAACGAACCTTCTGGCCCATTCTTGGGTCGGATAATTACTTCGATAATTATTTGGTTGTTTACCCAAGTCCCATGCCGTATTTCTAGCCGCGTCAACCAAGTCGGCAGCGGGATTCGAACCCGGGTCTTTCCGCTCGCAAGCAAATTCGCTCACCAGTCGACCAAGCTGTCACCAGTCGTCACTTCAGAAGTGACGTCACGTGACCTACATAGATTGTAGGGCTTCCTTGCTAGTCAGCAGTACGCTGTTTCTGTCCGAGTAAATCAATTTGCAGTTTTTTTAGTAATTAATACGAGAAACATAGAGCTGTATTTTACTTTATTAAATTAATTTGTGCTTGTTAGACTTGTTAGTCTTATCTGTAACTTCTTAGGCTGGAAATGATCAAAAAGTTTGCATACTGTATGTCCCTACTATGTAGTTTTCATGTCTATAAAGCCATTTGGAAAAAATATACAATTGTAAATAAGATGACTCAATTTTTAAACGTATTAATAGGTACTAAAATTTTCCTAAGATATATAATATCCTAGTACCAAACTATTCTGCATTAGAGAATATTTCATTCACTTGCCACAGCTTTCTTCTTCTTCTCGTTATTTATAAAGAAAGCGTTAAGTTGTGAGAGAGAAATGTCTCCCTTAAAAATATAGATTTATTGATGCAAAGGCGAATTTGACTGGGACTGTGGTGCTTGTCAACTACAGTCGGTGTCTGGCATCTATTGTGCTGGTAAAACACCTTCTCTTGCATCTTTATTTTCTTATCGAAACTCTATTACGAATGGAATGTTTCACCAGAAAATAAAGTAAGACCTACAGAAAAAGAAATTTGTGGAAAATTTTCAAACATACAGTACAATTCTCTCTCCATGAAAATACCTGATATTTGCGGGAATTTTTTTCTCGTTTGTACGTAAAGAAATTAATAATTGCAACTCTCTTAAAACTTCTTAATAATGAAAAACAAATTCTTTCTCTCAAAACTAAACAATTCAGGGCTTTACTCTGTGCACTCTAAAGTTTTACCAATAATTTTACTAAAATGTCATGAGAATTATAGCGAACCGTGTGCAAGGTGGAGGGGTAAAATCAGTCATACGAAGACGAAGGTTTCATTTAAATGCTAGCAGTAACATAATGACACAAATATAACATTAAATGCTTATAATAATAAAGAAAAGAATTTGTTTATTCATTGCCTGGTCCTGTTTGAGTCGTACAATCCATAATCCACGATTGATTCGTACCGTAATATTCTCTTACTGAAGCTCACGTTGTGTTGAAACAATCAATGCGTATAAAGAATCAACAATCAATCAATCAAGCTCAAAGATTTTCTTCAATAATAGAATCAACGGCGATGTCTTTATTTCAGTTCTTAAACAGAATTTATTTTTCGCATTTATAGAATGTGTTGGTTCAAAATCAAATTATCAGCGGCAAGAATTGCTTCAAAAGTTGGATTGTTTTCCAATTGTAATCTCATAAAAAGCATCGTGAGACGCATTCGATTTTTGAACAACTGATATCTACTTAGACATTCGGTGAGTATCGCATTTTGTTATTTTTAGTGATCTCGACAATTTATACTCAAAATTCCTTACCCTTTTCTGTATTCCTTCTCTTTGATAACGTGATTCTCTACATTCCCCACACACGCTGTTCCTGAAGTCTGTTTGCGACGAACGTGATGCTTGACAACACGCAGGCTGCCAATATTGTACTCGTATTTATATGTTGAAACTGACAGCTGTTGTACAACTAGGTAAAAGTTAGGCACGTCGTTTCGCAAAGGTTATTAAGAGAAACTCTCAATGAACGCGAAGACCTTATTCAGGTTCGTATTTGTTTTTTAAACTCAGTTTTGAACAAAACAACTGGTGCAGGGTCAGGCGACCGTTATGTCAGCCGCGAAGCAGGAACCGTGAAATTAGTTATTCGAGCTCCGTTTATTAAAATCGCCCAATTAAAATGACTAAGCCTCCTGCCTAAACCAGACTAACTGCAATATTTCACGTCGAGTAACAAAGACTCCCTGGAACTTACGCAAGTCGTATTTTATTCACGGACATCTTGAGAAACTTTGTATGGTATTTAATAAGAGCTATATTATTACGATGTTTTCAGCAACCGAAGACTTGATCCATCTCGTGCAGACAGTGAATAAATTTACATGACTTTTTGTGTGTGGCTTGATTTAGTTATTTGTTTCAATTGAGTTCACTCTAAATGTACACATTCATGTTTTTCTTCTTACGTAAAAATTACGATTTCCAACAGTTCATGGCAGAAAGAAGTGTCATTTAGACGAGAGAGCTTGTTGATTCTGATCTACTTCAGTTAAAGTCTGTATATTGAGTCTGAAACAAAGCATGCGCTGTTGACTATCGTTCGATAAAATAAGAATTAGTCTTCCCTGCACTGAGACTGTTTAATAAGAGTGTTCACTACGTTAATAAGGTGCATATACTTTCTGTATAGCTAGAGTCATGATATAATTTTAAACCGCTAGTCAAGTATTTCTTGGAGAAGTCAACCGCATATGTCACTGTACAAAAACCGTAGACATTGTGTGTCTCGACTCTCAAAAAAGCCTCCGACAAAGTTCCCCATGAAAGGGTAATGGCCAAAGTGGAATTGCATAGAATACGAGGCCACTACTCTCGATGGATACGAAATTGGCTCACTGGTCGCACTCAACGAGTGATGATTCACGATCAAGCAAGTGATCTGACGCATGTAACTTAACGAGTCCCCCGCTCCTCTTCATCATCAACATCAACTATCTTGACGTTCTAATCATCAATAAAATCAAGGAATTCGCTGACAACACGAAACTCTGTCACAAAGCATTTACCGAAAAAGACAGAGTAACTATTCAATCAGAGCACAATCAATTACTACAATGGACCGAAACCAGGCAAACGAGCTTCAACATTAATAAATGTTCAGTAATGCACGTTAGTGCAAATAACCGGTGTTATTAAAGCACACCTATTAAAACAGTACAGCAATAAAGAGATTTTGTTATCGTTATTACTGAAAATCACAATCATAACAAACATGTTCAAAAAAGGGGTCAGCAATGCAATCAGGGTCTTTACTTTCAAAAATAAAGTGCTAGTCCAGCCACATCTTCAATATGCTGTGCAATTCTGGTCTCCTAACCCACGAAAAAACATTACGAGAGTAGAGATAATTCAGGTCAGAGCAACGAAAATCATTCCTGAACTCCACAATATCAGCTATGAAAGGAGTTTTCAACAGCTTGAACTCATTTCCCTAGTACAAAGAAGACTGCGAGGACAACTCATCAAGGCCTATAAATTTCTAGATGGCTTTAATGATGTTACCCTGGAAGTGCTTTTCGACAGAGACGAAAATGTGCGAACTAGAAATAACGGTCAAAAGCTTGTAATAAACTTCAAGACATACTGTGAAAAATATCGTTCCTGCTGACACTGTGAGCACGTTCAAAAATCGTCTCTACTAATTTAGAACAAGAAGCCTCTCAGTATTAAAAAGGCTTGATTCTATATCCTCAACTTCTGTGGTCTGTGAATGATTTCATGTAATAATTATGTATGTATTACGAGTCGTATACTTTTTGCGTACCACGAACTATATTTATGTGTATTGCGAGTCATAGAACTATGTTTTGTGTACCACAAGTCATGTACATTATTTTATCATGCGAGTTAGGTAATTATTGCTTAAAAATTGATGGCTAAAAGTATGACTGTTATACTTCCTTCTCCTATCCTTCTTTACTCCTGGTGTCTGTGCATGATTGAGGTACATGAGCGTCATTAATTGAGGTGCCTTTGCGTGATTGATATCATAACTTTAGGCGGCATGATATTTGAGTAGCAACCAAAAAATGAACCAATGGGCTTGTTCCTGTTGTCCATTCTATTTTATTATATTATATTAATTTAAGGACAGTGTTTACTTTATCACTCTATACACATAACTATGCTGTTGTTTGCCCATTCATTACAGAGCTCATTAAATTCAAAAGCAAACGAATCTCCATTCATGTTAAAGTTTAAAAGCGAACTAATTACTCCTCTATCAAAGTAGATCTACCTACTTTTGAAAACATTTTCTGTGAATCAAGCTCATTTCATCATTTGTCTACTTCTCACAAGTCCAGTGTTTTTGTTGAAGTTGACTATGTTGTCACACCTTGTTCTTATACAATGAACTGCCGCAACCTCCACTACAGCAAGCTGTGGTTTAGCTCTGGATTTAGAAGAGCTGCTGTGTATCTGTTCCAGGTGTCGTGCTGGAATCCAGCAACTTCTTGCAAACACTCGTGTCCAAGCAGATTGCTTCTGATAGCAAGACAATTATTATAACTTTCAAATAATTAAAAATAAAATGGATTAATTTTCTGCAGTTTTATCTCGCCTATATTTTACTGAAGATCAGAGTTGTATGTATAGACATGAACTACTCTAATTACATTTATTTGTTTTTTTAAGGAAAACTTGATCGCAATCATCGTGTTATGTGAAACTTGAATGTAAGATTGACGAATATAGGCATTGATAAATGATACTTAGTCTTATGGTTTTCTTGAACTCGAAATCGTTTTTAACAACGACGTCATCCACATTTTTCTAAGTAAAATTTATTTTTGTTGCAGACGAGATAATTCTGAGGTCAAAATTCAGCTCGCCTCTGTGTTTCTACCCGCACTTCTATCAGTTCAATGCTCAATGTCAGAATTTTTGCTTTCCAAGCTTTGTATCTCCGTTGCTTTAAAGACATCTTTTTGGTTGCGGTTGCGGGCTGCTGTCACCTTTGAGACTGTTCTTCACCAGGGATCAAACAAGCGAGCTCTTTTTGATACCGACGTCCCTCCTAATTTTGCCCCACAATCTGGCCTTAGAACAACTCTGCTTGTCTTTCATCGTGCGGACTCGCAAACAGAGAGAACTTCATTAAAATCTGAGACGTTAATTTGTGAAAATTAGTAGCATTTATATTGCTTCGTGGGTTTTAAGTCCAAAATATATTAAAGTAACATTAGAGAAAGTGGAATAAATTCAGGTTACTTTTACTACGTGTTAGAGTTGAATTGAAACATTTAGAAGAGGTAATATTTTGATAATTGTCTGATGCAGCTAAAATTGTCCTAATGAGAGCAGTGTTGGGCTTATGATTGGTAAAAAAAATAATGCCTCTAGCATAACTTTCAATGTGAAAAGTAGAGCGGCTGTCATCAACAGGAACGAAAGAAGCGAGTGGGTTGTACTGCTTGTGAGGTGGACAAATGAAGAGTTTGTGCATTTTGTAGTGGTTGTTCAGGGTATCTATGAAGATATAAGATGAATAGCTGTTTGTGGAGGCATTGAGATCACTTAAGTGGATAGCAGTCCGTGTGAGCAAAATCAATATCTTTTTGGCGATGTTACATCACGGTATCTAATTCAAGGGTTAGTAATGATGATAATTAGTGATTGAAATATGATGTCCTGCAGGAGAAAATGTGATGTACTCTAGGAAGAAATTAGGCGGAGAACAGTGAAGTTTTCTATATGCATAGGACTGTTGGAGGATTATTTGACGGGTGGTTTTTTATTCATTTCTTTCGTCAAGTAATGAACAATTTTAAATACTTGAATATCGACTGCATCACTGCAAGTGAAGACTTGATAGAAGAAGTGAGTTTTGAAGAAGTGAAGAACCACCAAGAGTTGAGAGCTCCAGAAGAAGTGAAGAACCACCAAGATTTGAGAGCAGCAGGAGAAGTGAAGAACCACCATGAGTTGAGAGCTCCAGAAGAAGTGAAGAACCACCAAGAGGTGAGAGCTCCAGAAGAAGTGAAGAACCACCAAGAGTTAAGAGCAGCAGAAGAAGTGGAAGATCAGGAATAGTTGAGAGCTGTAAAAGAAGATAAAAGTGTAGAGGCTCCTGATAAGATGCTGCGAGGCCGAATTAATCATAACCAATATTTACCAATAATTGCTCAAAAGTATCATACTTTCAAAAGAGATTTTTTAACGGTTATCTCTATCTGGTGAATCTTTGTTTTAAAAGTACTGGAATCATTTAATACCAAATAATACTCTCATACCCCATCGAAAGTGTCTGCATCTGGCAAAATATTCCTCATAAGATATTGCTTATTTTCTGTTCATCATTAGAGATGCAAACCTTCATAATTTTTACGTGAAAACTGAACGCAAAACAAAATCATTTTGTTTTTTCTCCTCCTGGCGTCGTAATCAATCTTTTGCATTATTTTTCAATGGACAGCAGGAATAATTATCATTCCGTTGCTTATTTTTAAGCATTTGAAATCGAGGGGATTTGCTCTAAATATGCATGACTAACAATTTTTGTCTTTCATAAGATGAAGAAGTAATGAAACTGAAGCAGCTTTGCTTCCGATGCTCGGATTTGTTGAAAATGTTTGCATAAAACAAAATTCATTGGATATCAAATAGATCATGTTTCATTTATCTTTACGCTGTATGCAAAATCAAAATTTTAAAACTTTAGTTTTTGTAATGAATTTTTAGATTGGAGAAATGAATGATAATTTGCTTTGAATTTTGACTTTTTCATTCTTGAAAATTACTTGGTAATTTACAGAAAAATATTTTGTTCTTCAACCTCACCTATACATTACCATTTAATATCTTGTCTCGCTTTAATTAATAATCATAAATTAAAGCCAAAACTATTCAAGTCCTTATTGCTTTAATGTTTGTTAAAACTGCATCGATTAGGCATTTTCAAATTCAACTCGTATTTTTCCTTGCTTTCTTAATTTTACCTTTTTGTCCGTATGCTAAATTGATACAACGTAACACGTGACTCGCAGCATAGAAAAAGAGGTACTATTTTCTTTCATTAATAGAAGCACTACTAATGTTATCAAGCGAATGCAAAAGAGATACACTCTGTAGAAAGTGTAACAGCTGGGATGAAGACCGTTTGGAGTGGAGAATATACGTGGGCTACAATTATTTGGAACCTTGTCTCTTACCTTATACTTATTTCTAGAAAAGCTCGAGTGTGAAAGCATGAACCATGTAATTACGTGGCAAGGAGTAATTAAGGATTTTAATCTGCAGTAATTACCAGGGGCAAGGGTAACTCACGAATTTAAAGCTACTGATGAAATTCTTCAAATTTCCAGCAAAACCTAACGAAGTAGAGTTTCTCTGAAAAATGACAGTGAGTGTAGGGATAGAGAAAGAACCATGAGTTACCAGTTATATGAATGGCCTAACCAAACTTATATAAAAGAGAGAGTGCCAAGACATCCTATGTTACATCATGACTCTGACAAGGATCAAAGCTTGCCAATGCTTTTTTTGTCCTTGGCATAAAATAACAAAAAATTTGTGCCTCGAAAACAACTTCCACAACTTGTACTTGAACAAGGGAACTAGTGGCAAAAAATCTGCGTTTATACTTCTGGAAAAAAATTATCCATCAATAATCTAATACTAAGAATGACCGTCGTGTGTTTATATATTTATTTATTTATATGGTTCGTGTCACGCTCTTGAGAATAGATAGGAAGAAATTAGCACTGGCGGTCTTGGTTTCAGTTCACTGGTAAATTACTGCTCATTTTCGCTGTCAAGGTGCACTATAATAAGTCACTTTCAGAAAAATTAGAGAGATCCAAAGCCTTAAAAACTCGAGTCCGTATCGTGGATAGAGTTCGGCGGGGTATTGCATATTACAATATACATACACAAGCTCGCAGTTGCTTTCAGTAATGCTGAATTTCTATATCTAGGATATGACACGAATGGCTATAACTACTTCTATTGCGGCTTAAAAATACTGTATTCTAAGTTTTTATTACTGTCACAAGAAAAATGTTATCTTTGAAATAAACTTAAGCATGGAAACTCCACTTTCCAACAGTATTTGCCATCATTTTTGATGGCACGGCTACACTAGTGTTGAATAAACACCAAACGTATGCTAATAATACTATTGTGACATCCGGACTCTAAACTTTTCTTCAGTTGAAATTGCTAGAGCCTGAAAAGAGTTCCAGGAAAGTATCGTTACTGCTGGCCGTGTGAACACATTCAAAAGTTATCTCGACAAATATTGAAGAACTAACAGTTCCCGTAGTATTTTCACGGTTTAGATTTTACTGATTTTGATTTATTATAAAGACCAATGTATTAAAGATTGACGCCAAACCATTGTGCTTTGAATGAATTTTTTGATTAATATGTATAGATCTTCTATTCTGTATCTCATCTACTGAAACATGGCCCAGTTAGTACCCGTTGAAATTCTTCAGTTTGCAATAATAAAATTGAGGATCTCTGAAACAATATATAATTTTCAGTTTTACCCGTAGTACTGTCAGAGTGTGGACAAATGGAGTATTTTATAGTGATCTGACGCCTTTGGTATCCACAATACAATGCTTGTAATACATACCTGTTCTAATTTCAGTTCAATAATATTTCTTCAGTAAAAGATAGGAAGTAATGGGACGGATACAGATACAGAGAGAGATGGAGATACATAGTCGATTAAACAGGGTGGCGCATAAGTAACGCACCCTTTTAAAAAATTAATAATAAATAAACTATGAAAGGTATAACGATGGGGATAATTGCAAACGATAGAGGAACTCTTAGAGTTTATTTACATGTCGTATCCTGTCTACAAATACCCAGTGTATATTGCGGTAATACTTTATTATTAATTTTTTAAAAGGGTGCGTTACTTGTGCGCCACCGTGTATAAGTAGATAACCCAACAGTATTGTTATGTACGAAAGCTATGTATTTCTTAGCTCCTAGGGCCTGTGTTGTATGATTGCAGTACATATGCTTGACTAAAATTCCTGAGTGTGATTAAGGACCGTGTAAGCGACTCAAATGTCTGTGTGTAGTTGAGAACATGTGCGTGTTTGATGCCTTTACTGTAGATGGCATGGGACTGTTGTTGCAACCTAAGAATGGACGAAACGGTTCGTTCGTGTTGCTATATTTCATTCTACTCTATAACTCTTTCGCTTAAATGCCGTGTCAGATTCCATATATTTTATATTACAGCGCTTGTATTATGTTTATATTTGTAAATGATGAAAAAGTTATCGGAGCTTAAGTATGACGGTTTCAATACGTGAAGTGCCGTAAATATTATGAGCATGGATTTTATTTCGTATGTGTACTATGTTATCCGTAAAATCTTTACGAATGAACTGTTCCTAATACTATCTAGTTTCACGCAGAGTAGAATTTTACTGCAGCGAAATCGACAAGCACTCTTCTTGCAATGAGTTGCTCAACTCAATTAAATTTCACAGATAATAATTTTTCATTTCCCAATACTGACCCGAAATATTAACGTTCATTCCTCGGTAATTATTATGAAGCTGCCATCGTTACTGTCCTCGCTCCTTAACAGGACGAGCGTAGAGAGGCATTCACTGAGACGACTCTTTCCATTGACTGAATTTATTGGTTTTGAAAGTCATAGGTTTGGATTGCGGCTGCGCAAGTCCTCTAGGCTTCCAGTCCGGTAAATCAAAAAACTTGGAAGCTCACAGTGCTTGTGTTCGCGGCCAAGAGGCAGAAGAGAAGGCCCTCGACTTGTGCTCATCAGATCTGAGTAAACAAAGCTGCAGGCTCGTCGAGGGGAGGTGAGGGTTATGAGGGGTGATGGTGGTGAAGAGCTAGGTAGTAGTGAGGTAATGAAAATAGTGATGAGATAATCATGGTGATGAGGTGAAATAACGGTGAAAGAATGTTAAATGTTAACATTAAAAAATGGTAAATGAAATTAAACGGTAACAATGGTGACGAAATGTTGATTGAGGGGTATTAACAGTGGTAATGTAGGTATGGTAGTGAGTTAGTTCTGGTTTTGTTCATGTTTCACAGAGAGGGGGCTAGTAATATTGATATTTTGAATTCTGTTGATATTGATATTTCAATATCCATATTACTAATGCAATTGATATTTCACGTCTCACTTATTGCTGGCATTTCAAGTTGTTCTCATAGTGGAAACAACAATTCCAAATTTACGGATTTTTTACGATTCTTTGAGCTCCTAAATGTAATTTTTTAAGGGACTTTTTCCTGAACTAAACACACTCTGTCATCTTTGCCCTGACGCTGAAGATATAGCAGTTGTACGTACATTATACAGTAGCTCAAACAAGCACTTCGTTTATTTTATAGTGTTTGACCTAAATTATTGTAAACAAATATTCCCCCCGAATATTCTTTAGCGTAACTGTGTGCTGTAAGTATGTAACTCGTTTACTGATGAACTTTTTTCCATCGACGTTCGAGCTTGTTTTTAAATTCTACGTACATCCCAAGGCAGTGTTGTGCTGTTTTCTTTCCAAATATGAGCTGGCAGCGACGAAGAGAACTCCGTCGACCAACTTTTGTGTTGTCATGCAAACTCTCAGGCAATTTTTATGTGGTTTACGCTCCTGCCCTACAGAAGGACCCGTTCTCTTATTTATGCAATCAGACGAAACACTTTCGTAGCTCGGTATCAGCTAGCAGTTCTGTTGAGCCTTTTGAAAAGAAGTCAGCTATGAGAATGAAACTCTTCTACACACAAATAGAATATAGTTTCATTATCGCCAACAGGTACGCATGCTTCGTCTGAGAAATTTTTTGTCAGTCCTCAATATTGATAGCCTTGCAGAATTTTGGTTTGCTTTTAACAAGCTTTTTTGGGTTTTTGATTAAGAAGGACTACATACAACAAACGCTTGGAGAAATGTTACTGTATGAAGAAGTGTCAACGTTAGTAACATATTTTGAACGATATCAGTTGCTTTAATATCATTTAATATCCATTTATTAAGAAAATAATTTCGTATGATGTGAAAGATGTCAGTAAACACACTATTGTAACTCATGATGAGTATGAATATATTCGAGTGCAGTAAGAACTGAAACTCTTACATGGAAACCATCTAAAAATACACAAATAGGCATGTATGCATGAGCAATAATTCATGATCATGACATTGAGATGCGGTTTAGATATTTGAAAGCGATTTGGAAAGAAGAATATAAGTTCTGGTTCGGTACAGTACACAACATGTCACAATATCAACCTACTGTTTGGTGTAAATAATAAATACTGCGTGATGTACAAACTAAATGGATAAATATGTCAGTGACTTTCAGGGGCGAATAAAGTTTATTTTTTGGATCCTCTCATTGAAGCCACGACGACACTATGCCAATCACGGATTTTTTCTGGTGATTAGAACAGGGTTAGTTTGTTCTGGCATGAAAGTATATGTACATTAGTGAGTATACAAGTCTTTTCAAAATTACTAAATTCACTCGACTTGTGTTACACGACGTTGCCAGTGATGCCATTGTTGCTATTTGTTAAGCATAATCAAGTGAACGAAGCTAAGCAGCACGCTTAATGTTGGGTTTCATGTATTTTATTCCTTATTTGAACGAGCAGTTACTAGGAATGTGAATTTCACGAATGACTTTACAGGTTTTGCGTGCCTAGCGGACCATCACTTCTTACAGCTGGTGGACATCCAAGAATAGAATCAAACTGTATATGGTAAGTCATTTTGCTCGTAACAGAAAACCATTCTCTTTGATTTTTCTGCTATTTCCGAATTTACATTGTAGCTCATGTATCTGTAAACGCCTGCATCAACGACAGGCGTTGTGCGGTTTTATCCAATAATTGTACTGCTTTTGAATTTAAAATATCCTTTTCATCAGTATACTAATTATATGATAAAACTTCAAGATGGTTTCTTTTATTTGATATGGAACTAATTTTTTACCAGTTACTAGGTTTTGTTTTATTATTCTTTAGAGTAGTCAAGTGACTTTAGCTCCAGCCGTTATAATGCTTATTTTTTGTAGAGCTTCCTGCACACAGATATCAGGAGAGACGCATCTTATGCAGGCAGTGACATAAACTGTCCTTCAAAATGATATAAAAAGCTCTTTATTTTTTGCCATATCATTTTTTTCATTCATTTTAATGCCTATGAAAGTTACCGTATCATCTTTTCAATAATATTTTTAACTCAAATATCACTGCATTTTTTGAGTGAACTGAAGTTCATTAAAAAGAGCACTTCTATGATACTATTTAGCATACTTGTATTTCATAATTTTACTATACTCAAATATTGTCATTATCGTCAGTATATTTACCAATATTACTCCTAATTATTGCATGTAGCAATATTTGTTGTTTTATAACTCTTTGAAAGCTTCTAGTACTAGTGAGGTCTTACTAAAAATTTGATGTGTATATTCTCAATACCTTAATATTCTCGAGCATCGCCTGAGATGATCTTACTTCTATCTCAATTCCCAGAAGGAACTGATGCTCCATTTCTTGAACCGATTTTGAACATGACAAGTTTTGCGCTTGGTCTTTGCTACTACGCTTGTTTTGATCATGCTTTTAATATAAATTCTAGCCTTGGAAGAGCATCCGTGGGTGTTATCTCCTCGTGCATGCTTCCTAGAGAGCTGCGCATCGTCCTGGAGATGCGTACCAACAAATCCGCCGCTTTTGTTGTTGACTCAACTGCCAGAGCTCTCTGAGCCTTCAACAAATTGAAACGCCAAATCTCTTCTCGATCCCACCGAAACACAACTCAAAAATGTCTAAGCTTCTTCGTATCGAGCTCAACAGTTGCTAACAGTTCTCCTGGTGCCTGTAGTATTCCGGGTCAATCTGAGGGCGTTTTGCTAAACGTTCTTGTTTTCAGCGGCAAGAAATCCACTCAAAAAGTGCCTCGATTGCTTGATTGCACCCTTGTTCGATTCAGATATAAATGATTTCTTCTGCTCGAGCAGCTTTGAACGGTAGTGGCAAGGGAGAGATCCAAACTTTTGCCAGTAGATGCGAGTGCTAGCAAAACAAGTCTAACGGCACCGTCGATACGCTTGAGACTTCGACAAAATATTTCAGAATTTGCCATTCATAACAAACATTTAAATAAAATTACGTATGGGCACGTTGGTAAACATAACTTATTTTTTATGATCTATTTTACTAGCCAAGAATTTCATTTCAATGTGGGTCACGGACGCCTTAACAGTTGAGTATCTAGTAAATATGCGCACATATACTAACTGATTCCTATTTCTACTTTTGAATGTAAAGTCATTATGATATTTTTGAGACATGGCAAAATTAAATTATTAAATTCATTGATAATAGTTGGTATATCTTTTCTAAAATTTCCAGCTCGAAGTGACAGAAACTCGGCATGTTTGTAAGAATTTATAAAAAACACAGATGATAATAATTTGTTCTTGAATAGAATTAGAGCACATGAGCTGACGTATACTTACCATTTTCTTGAAAATAGATCAATATTGCACCAGGTTTCCTGGAGTGAAATGTCGCGTCAATGCCAGTTTTCTAACTGCTATTCGAAGACATTCCAGATGTTCGCAACCTGTTTCTTGAGAATTGATGGACGCGATTTTGAGTTTTTGCTTGCAGTTAAAGGCTAGGTCTGCTGTGGACCGCGTGGCTCCGCCGTGTCAATAAATAAACAAAAGTGGCGACACCGACGGATTTACGACGGTGACGCGACACGCAATATCAACAGTGGCTACGGCTCCTGAATTATTGCCCCTTGATTTTCCATTCGACTACCTTTGCAATTCCACAATTGCCCTAATAACTCACCGACTGCGGCGCTACTTCTGATAGCTAATTTTTATTTGATCGTCTATCTTACATCCAGTTCCTCTGCGTTGTTTTTGTTTAATTGTGTATATCTTTTCCTATTTTTACGAATAGAAATTTATTAGGTGTGTTGTAAAAGCTGAGTGTGACATTTTCTTGTGGCATAGCATGTATTACATGCAAATGTGTAGCTTGCACGTCTCCATTTCTACGTCGTTTCAGTGCTTCTAATCTCCGCCAGATCTGTCAAAAGTATGAAGCTGCATCAGTTTAATAGTTTGTTCTATCAGGCACCGATGAATAGTTCGTAACACTAGGCTTCTTACATCATAGTATCATTTGTTTAATGCTGCAAATTGAACACTGTCATCCTGATGCATCACTTGCGCCTTTTAACACGTTGGTCGAGACGCATATTTCACCATAATTTTAAAATCATTTTATAAAGACATATTGTCATTCAAACGGATTTTATCACCTGGGAGCTTGCAATTCTTTCCCACAAACAAGAAATGCCTCGTAGTGGTGAATCCTTAAGTATTCAACGCTGGCACATATCATTCCTAAAACCATTTGTTGTTGTGAATGCCTCGTAGTGGTGAATCCTTAAGTATTCAACGCTGGCACATATCATTCCTAAAACCATTTGTTGTTGTGATTCAGTAGTATTTCTTCAGAGTAGACACGCATTATTTTTTACTGCGTGTATCTGTATACAAAAAGCTGAATTTTATGCCTAAGTAGAAGGCAGTCAAATTCAGTTAACAATAAGCAATAATGGAGTTGCGATCCCTTTTTAATTACCCTCATGGACAGCATTGTGCTCGTACATGTGATGATTAAAGAGCAAAAACTCTATAATGAAGGTACAAAAATAACTCTGCAAAAGCACCCTCGTAAATTCAAAATTAAATTTCAGTCTGTTCAACAGAAATAGGTAGACTATATTTTCGTAAAAATTTCTTACATATTCTTGATTTTGCAAAAATTAATCGGTCTATCATTCTGTCAGCTTACGATCAGTTTTATCTTCCTTTTATTATTTTGTCTCTCCCGTCTATGATGTTTTAAATGTTTCAATTATAATTATTAAAGACATTTAACCTCGCCCACACTGCCGAGAAGAAATTTTCTCTGATGAGCCGATTACAAATTTCTTCACAAATGTAACTGCTCTTGTACTTTCATCCGCGCGTGTGCCTTCGAGTAGACTAGTGTTTCTTAACCTCTTTTACCCTTGACACACCTACGACCGCATGAAACTGTCGCGACACAATAATAATTTTAAATATTGTATGATGGAATCGTAAAATAGATGAAAAATACATGTATGGACTTGTCTGACACAGTTTATTATGTTAGTATCCCAGAATTGCCACTTACCAGGTGTGAAACTTGTGCCTGGTGTTGTCTTATGACTTCTTGAATGTTTGGTAGTATGTTCGATAAGCAGACTCTCATTTCTTCTTCAGTGGAACGTAGTCTTTCTCTTTTCTTATTTTTTATATTATTTAGAATTGAAAAGCCCAATTCACACAAATAAGAAGTCGAGAATTGTAAAAGAACTAATAGGGCTTTATCAGCTAATGCGGGAAATTCCTTTTGTATTGAAATCCAAAATATGTCGATATCTACCTCTGAATGCTTTATTTTAAGACTGCGGCCACTTGAAATGGTAGCCAATTTTTCTTCTTCACATAACTTAAACCCAATATTAGAAGGAACATCTACAAAAGGATTACGAACCCAGTCGTACTTTTCTGTGTTCAGCAACGGAAATTAGTGGTCGATGTTTTCTTCGAGCGCTGTCAGATGCTCAACCACGATAGGGATCATTTCTTTCGTGCAGTAAGTACGCATTGTAGGAAACATATCAAACTCACCTAATTTTGCTCTGTTTTTCCAAATAACAATTTTCTTTTTGAGGGCAATCAACTTATCTGTCGAAGTTAGAATGTTTTCGTTTCGACTTTGCATACTATTGTTCACAATACTAAGTTGACCAAATATTTTCGTTAAATATTCCATTTGGGCCATCCAAAATTCACATCGAAGATACTTACAGAATCTTTGGTGCCTTTCTTTATCAAAAAATATTATTAATTCCTTCTGTAATTCATGAACGAGCGTTCACACTTTACCTTTTGACAGCCATCGAACTTCAGTATGCATGAGTAAGCAAACATGTTAAAAATCCATTGATTTGCATAGTTTTTTAAATAATCTAGACTTTGTTGGCCTGCTTTTAATGTAATTGACAATTTCAACTGCGTGATGTAACACTTGCTTCAAATCTTCTTATGATACTTTTAAAACTAAGACTTTTCTATGTAAAAAGCAATGAGTACAAACAATATTTGGATTTTCTTTCCGTGCTAGTGATGCAAAACCTTTAATACAGCCTACCATACATGGTGCACCATCAGTACAAATACCAACACAAAACTTCCACGTCAAATTAATTTTTTTTAAATCGCCTGTTCCAATATCAAAAATATTTTGACCTCTAGTAGTTGGTATTTCTTTACAACACAAAAACTGATTGATCATTTCATCATCATTAATGAAACGAACAAATACAAGCAATTGTAAACTGTTACTGATATCGGTCGATTCATCAACTATTGAAGCTAATTTGGTTCTTTCAAGTTGTTTCTGAACATTTGTTTAAATGTTTTCAGATAAATCTATAATTCTCCTGTGTATTCTATCATTTGGAAGCGAAATTTTACTAATTTCTTTTTCAGCTGTTTTACCTAACATGGATTTCACCATCTTTTTACAAGCGGGAAGGATAACTAACTCAGCAAGAGTGTGGGGTTTGGATTTCATTGCTATTATTTCAGCTACCTCAATTGGAGCGAGTTGAGCCCGTTCAGACACGGTCATTGTTTTCTGAAAAACAATGCATTGTTTTGATTGCTCTTGTAACAGTCTTTGAAAATAATTAAGATCTTTATCTTGTAGGTAGGAATATTTAGTTGTGAAATGTCTGTGTACCTTATTTGGTACCATGGATTCATTGGCCATTTTTTCACCACAAACAACACATAATGGACATGGTTGAGCAACATCTCCAGACCAAGAAAATCCAAACATTAAATAATCATCACAATACTGTCTATTATGGTGAACTTTTGCCTTTTTGTGCTGGATTTTCAGGGCTTTATCTTACGTTCTGTTTCAACCTCAGACCCATCACTGATATCTTTCCTTTCAACAAATTTATCTATTGTGAAAGGGTATTCATAAGCAATTACCACGCGCGTACTCGAACCATCAACAGTAACAACAGGCAGTGTTAAACTGATCCGTGTGTCAACAGTCAAGCTCTTGTGTCAAACTGGAACATTAAGTAGTGTTCAAAATTTTTTCACTCATTCACCTTCTAAAATACATGGTAAAAACTAACCTTTATTCTACCAATGCAATAACAAAAACTGAGCATTCTTATTTAATTAATTCACCATATGATTTAACTCAAGTATTGCGAGCCAAAAACAGTAGTTTGAAAATACGTGAACAACACTGATTCTGAGCTAAACAACTTGAAAAATAGGCAAGCACAGAAAACAGCATTCAGCTCTAGTTATGATTAGTCACAAACTAATTTAGTTTAAATCCATCTGTAATTTAGAGGTCAAAATTGAGTGTGTAGTACGATTGAATTCGATGAGGTAGAAGTTCCTTTCTCCAAGGCATATTAGTAGAACATGAAACCGGGATTTATGCACATTGTCCGTGTTTTCAGGTGTTCGTCACAAAGTTTCGTGACACCTGAGGGAGCCTCAGGTGTTGAGAATCACTGGAGTAGAGGGTTTCAAAACATGCATTACTAGTACACCTGCATATGGAATAATTACGCAATTTTTAATTTTTTAATTAATTTCTTTTGTTTATTAGCCGGTCGACGCTGCATTTCCAAAGGAGTTCCCGTACTGAAGTGGAAGAAGGCTAATAACAAAAAAATCACTCATTTATCCGGCGTCTTTTTACTCAACAATGCAGTGCTTAAAATACATGTGTGCCCGTTCCAATGAAAAGTCTATACATGCATTAAGATGAACACTTTATTCTAACTCCTCAGTAATAACTTGTTGGAAATTTACTTTCCGTATTTGATTCAACAGTGAGGGAGGCCGGAAATATATTTACTAATAAATAAATACACAGGGACTTTTACTATAAGGTATAGATTTTTTATCATATACATAAATGTATAATTGACAGTGTCTCTCCATCTCTCTCTCTTTATCTGTGTGTGTCTGTCCTATTACTTCCTATTTATTACTGAAGAAGAATTATTGAACTGAAATCGGAACGGGTATACGTGTACTGTAAATATTGTATTGTGAATACTAGAAGCGTTGGATTACTATAAAATACGCCATTTTTCTCCGTTGCTAGCCCACTTGTCTTACACGGCCATGTTATCGGTAGATAATATACAGAATGGAAGTTCAGCATGCATTCATGAAAAATATTCAGGTTCCGATAGTACCACGGGTAAAACTGAAATACGTGTGTATTCCATTTCATAAAGCCTTAATTTTATCACTTTTAAACCTTGGAATTTCCACAGGTACTGTCTAGGCCATGTTATCGGTAAATAAGATACAGAATGGAAGTTCTGTATATATTCATTAAAAGTATTCCTTTAAAACATAATACTTCGCCTTAAATCTTCAATACATTCGTTTTTATAATAATTTCAAATCTAATTAGTCCAATCTAATCAAACTTATTATGCAACTATGGCATGAACAATCCTTACTTTGTATCACTTTTAAACCGTGGAATTTCCACGGAAACTATCTAGTTAATGAATGTACATTGTTTTTTAAAATTATTTATCGTAATATCTTAAAACTAGTGATCATGCTTCCAGAGACTGTTACCGCCCTCCTTTAATTTGAGGTATGAGTTCGTTGGGGAGATGTTATGGAAGTTTGATCAAGTAGTTGAAGTCAGCGAGTCTGTCGGTGTACCTGTACCCCTGCGTCACATGCAGGAGAAAATTCGAGAACGTCAAAGAGTCTCAATCCTGCCACCTGACAACCCTAGTCAGGCCACTTAACCACTCGACCACAGTGGAAGCTTATTAGTGTCTGAATTATTTTAAAAGTTTTTACATTTAGTATTTTGTTGAAACCATAAATCGCTTTTTGGGTAACATATATTTTTAACTCCATGTGCAATTTTACCCACTGTTGGAACTATATCATTATTTTCTGGTGAAGAATTAATTCACATTAGTCTATCTGCATTAATTTAGATGAGTTCTAAATTTACTGATAAATACAAGAGCCAGTGAATGTCTCGAAAAAGGTTTTAGTCGTTAGAGGGAAGACTTCCCTCGGAAGTTGGGGACCGCTTCTGCCGATGTCAATTGTACCTAAACTTTCCAACAGAGATTGTCTTAGAGCGAAGTTTGATGTCGTCTTTATCTATGAGCTTGCAGTATCGTAACACCAGTGTGTGCAGTTCAAAAGTGAGTTTCCGTCTCTCCGCCTTTAAAACGCTCAGCAACTGTTGTCAGTGTACATGTTGACGTATTTACGACCTTTGTTATAAATGTGTATGATACGAAGGTGAAGCAATAAGGTTTCTTCTTAAAAAAGTTGAATAACCTAAGTTTGGAACAGTGCATTCCAGACAGAACTTACCACTGCAACACTAGGTCTTGACTTAGACATGACTAGGTATGTCATGAAGAGGTATGACTAAGCACGTCATGACGTACCCAGTTATACCTAATCGTGACATGCCTAGTCATGACATGCTTAGTCATGACTAAGTATGATTAAGTATGACTAAGCATGTCATGACGTACCCAATCATATCTAGTCATGACTAAATATGACTAGGTATGATTAGGCATGTCATGACTAGGTATGACTGTATGTCTTGACTAGGCTTGTTATTATTAGGTATGACTAAGCATGTTGTGGCTAGGTACGACTAGGAATGACTAGATATGTCACTACTATAGACACTCAGTAGCAGGCTGCGCTCGCTGCCGATGGCCTGGTTAGTGTTCTAACAACCGACCAAGACTACACAGATCACCATACATCACGAGCTGGCTTCATCTATTATTTGAACCTTAAGAGTGACAGGAGATTGTTGACCAACTCATAGAAGTCTCTTACGGCTCATCCTTGCCAATAACGAGCGAGGAAGCCTCTCATTAGGTGGCCACCAAATAACACAGTGTAGTGTACGTCTCCAGCTCAGCCACCCCCAAATCTTGACTTCATTTCATTAGGAAGCAGCAGATTTATGCGAGGTGCGATGAGCCTACGCCGTCACGAGAAATAAACTGCCCTCCATGCCAGGTACAGCAAGTGCAGTAGCAGAACATGGAGAGGTTCTACTAATGCTACTCTAACTCTCGTGTAGCAAACAAACGTTCTAACTTGAGACACTTGAGTGTCTGAATTCTTTGTATCCCAACCTCAACAGTGATTTGCAGATTGAAATTTTTGCTTGGTTCTGTAGATTCATTTACAAGTTTATGGTAGAGTAGTAGACCGTCCGTAAGCCATCGCTCTATATAGACCATCTCTGGTGATAGTAAATTAGAGTAGTAAAATTTCACTCAATAAAAAATTCGTGTTTGTATATTTTAAATGTGTTATACATTAGAATTATTAAACTTCTAATAATTTATTATTGGTAAACATCATCAATTAAATAGTCGTACTGAATGAATAGTAACAAAACTGGAATAGATCGCCACTAAAGAAATGGGATGAAAGATTCAGATGAGGAATAGTACGGAAGAGGCAGTGAGCAAAGCCACTTTCTCACTAACTTTAGGGACAGTCACTAATTCTCTAGCTATAAAATGGAGATGCTATTCAATGCATGTATAAAAGTTGTAGAACAGAAAAAGAATCATTGCAGAAAACCGCAAAATTAGCAGTTTTCCGCCTGCAAGGTTTTCCCTAAGAGTTAATTCTGCGTCTTTGTAGCTGAAATTCATTGGCCGACCATAAAAGTGCCTCAACATCTGGAATAGAACCTGGAAACGGGGACAAACCGTTTGGTCTATTTCTGGGGTTGTACGCAAGTTTAGTGTTATCTAACGCAAAGGCAGTAATCGTGCACACAATCGGACACTTCAATTATGCCTAGTGACACCACCAGCTTGGTCGACTGGTGAGCGAATCTGCTTGCGAGCGGAAAGACCCGGGTTCGAATCCCGCTGCCGACATGGTTGACGCGGCTAGAAATACGGCATGGGACTTGTGTAGTAACCCAGGAATAGACCAACCATGCACTATTTTTAGTCTAGGTGTTCAAGCATTTTCAATGAATTGTAGCTACAAAGACGCTCAGTTAACTCTCAGAAAAAAAATATTGCAAACGAAAACTAGCAATTTTGCCGTTTAAAATTGCCTATGACACTTTTCGATGCCGTTGAAATCTAATCCAACTGTACAATTTATTTTCTACCAGACGTCTCTTTGCAGCAATTTACTTAAAGGTACAGTAGGTATAGCATAAAACTAGTCATGAGCCTGATTGAACACTATCCTGCTATAAGCCATGGAAAATACGGTCAAGATTATGTTGGTATTTATGTATGCCTAACAATGTTTGTAATTAAATAGCCTTTGCTGAAACCACCCGAATTTTGTATTATGTAGACGAGTCTTCAAATTGAATACTATATACTCCTTCCGGCCGGAAATAGTTGGTCCATATCAATGTTGAAGTCGGTCGGAAATATTTGCTCCAAAAACAAATGTAAACCTTTTAGAAAGGATACTTGCAAAACTACTGGTTGTGACAAAAAAACTTTATTCTGTAATACAGTACAATAAATTGATAATGTATAAACATCAATGAAGGCTATTTTTGATAAAATAAATAACAACAGCTGAACTCTACATTATAATTAAATACATGAAATTGATAATCCATCAAGAGAAGAACATATTTGTCATTATATTTACTCAATACTTGTTAATTTATTCTTCAATTTTTCTGAGATCTGAATTGAATTAGGAATTCCTTTTCTTTCTAGTTGGACTTTCGACAGATGTCGAAGCCTGCACAAAATGACGACAAGCAATAGTTACTACTGCTTTACACTCATTTACTAATTCTGTTCTTGTAGTTAGAGGCTTCTCAGAAATAATTTAGAACATATTTCTGATCGATTCCGAAGAAATTTTCTGTGGGGCACCAGGACACGGGCGGTTCACTGTAGAATAATGTTTTTTTCATTAGTTAATTATGGAACCAACTGTACTGAGGTGCTCTTTATAGTTGCTTAGTGATTGTCGTATAGCCTTTATGATCCACTTGGGCTTTGACTCTTTGATCTCAGAGATCTACACTGAGCTTTTGCAGGATGATTTCTAGCTAACTGAGGACTCTACACTGCAGACGTGTTAAATGACAATCAAATTGAAGATTAGGTGTTCCAAGAACGTGAACATACTCTGAAATTGTTGTTTTGATTCCACAAATCTAGTATCTCAAATTAAATTAAAATTTTCCATGAAAACCTGAAATCATTTTTCCATGAGTGTACTCAATACTTTTTAGTCCAGTTTATTTATATTTTTTCCTCATCAATTTTATCTTCAGAATTTTCTTTTACATTTTTTCATTATCTGCTGTATATTAAATATTTTAGTTATTATCTGATAATTATACTCGGGCATTCTCCTACCCATAGATAAACGTATCATCTACCCTCACTACTTAACATTTCCAGCACATACTCGGATATCTTATGTATCATTCATCCGCGTCTATATATGTTTTATAACACTCATTTTGAAAACCTGATTCCTGTACTGTGGATTTATGATGTACTCTTTGATGTATCGGAATAAAATTTAATTATTTATTTACTTTATTTTAGATGTACTACGTGTCCTGAAGCATCTGCTACCCTCAACATTCCTACTGCACCAGGGTTTTTCTATCCTATTATTGCAATTTGGATTCGTCTCAAAACTTCATAGCCGCGAAAAAAATTATACATAATTAGACAGCATGGGATTTGGCTTCCAGACCCCCCGCGTATACCTGCTACACCTGGTTAAGTTTCGGCAAGTCAACCGATCACTCACCGCGCCAGCGACCACCAGAGGGCCGTGCAAGAGGTAAGCAAGCGTGGTCGTGCGGGCCGCCATATTGGTTTGTGGCTCTCTGAGTGCCTCCTGCGCGTTGCTTCCACGGTATATTTTACACGAAAAGCTTCTCATATACCTTCAGCGACCATGAGCGGGTGAGCTTTTGTTTGTTAACGTTTCCTTTGTGGCTTAAGGGCTGTGTTTATGTCTTTAGGGCAATCTGGAGCGGCTAGAGATAGATTCTGGAGATAGGCCGGCTTCGGCGCGTGTTTTGTGAAACGACCAAACACGTTGCAACATTTTACCCTCGTGGCGTGATGCAAACGTGATTGGTTTTCTGAATGTGCGCTTTCTCGAAGCCTGTTTCGCCCCGTAACTCATGTTATGCGTTATAGAATTGGAACTTACATCATGGAAAGCTACTTTTTTCTCGGTTTAGGAAAGTACATTCTTTTGAAATCATGAAAACTTCTAAATAAGCTTTTAGCATCTCCAATACAACTATTAATTACATAAGCCTTGCCTTCTCGAATTTATGTGGGCTTATGCACCTCTGCGTTATTTGAAGCCGTCTACATATGTGTTTTTAAATTCAAGTTTCCAACCAATTTTATCCCTTGTAACTCATTGTGTTGATTCAAATGTATATTCTTTTCGGTTGTTAGTGAATATTAAACGCTTGTCTCACATTAGTTTCATTAAAATTTACGACTGCAGCAAATGAGACCTAAAAATTAAGATATTCATTGTTCGTTCGTGTTGTGTAAAATGCAATACTATCGTGAGAGAGGTAAACTTTCGAGGAGTTTCCAGTTTCCGTGGACGTAATTCAAAATAAGTTCTGCTTGTGAACATGAAAACACTGTTAAATGAAATAAGCAGCTTAGCAAGACTAGCATTACGTTGAGTTCAATTGACTGCCGTGAAGTTTATTGTAGATATGCTATTTGATCATAATAATTAATGCTTGAAATATTGTTCCTGATTTGACTCAGTAGGTAAAACAAACGTAAAAACGAGCAATTGTTTGTGTTCTGTGTAACATTAGTGAACGACTGTGTGTCACTTTTTAACTGCGACCTCATATGTACGTGTTGATAAAATTGTGCTTGTAGTTCTTCAATTAGCTAAAAACATTCTCATCAATTTGATTATTGGAATGTATTATTCATTTATTCAAGTACGGGGTTTAAGTTTGCGTTTCATATGTTGGTTACTGATACTACAAATATAAGTTACACGCAACATTTGACATTGCTTGTACGAAGTCACTGTTTGGTTTTGTTTGTCCGAAATTTTTTTCCCGCTTATATTCGGAACTTATACATTCTGTACTGAATATCAAAGCGCATAGAAACTAAGGAGTGTTTCCTGTTACTAATAAATAAAAGGATCATACAAGTTACGAATTACATCTAATATTAACTAGTGGGTTATGCCTGCCGAGAAATTAAGATGGTATTGTAGAAAGCAATAATCATAACTCTAGAACTTATGATAGTTTTGTTAACTTTTTAAGAAAAATCTCTGAATCATGTACTTTATTAGTTTTACCAGTTTTAGTAGAAGTAAAAAACTTTATTTAGATTTCGATAAACTACACTGACTAATTCTTTGGACAACTCAACCAGTTTAACTCTATACGAAATATACTCCATGTTATTTGAAAACTATAATTATTTTGTGAATGGTTTTCTCCATTGTCACTCAAGTTGTTGGTTTTTAAATTCACAAACCGGGCGATACTCAAACTTTTTTCTATTGTTCTGAGCCAAATACCGACTCACAATAATCATCAAGATTTCTTTAATCAATTGTTTCGAACTAACTAGGGCATTTCTCTGATATCGTTATTAAGGTCTGTACAGAATTGTATATCCATCTCTGGATGTTCGACAAACAAAAAATCTCTGCATTTCTAACTTCTTTGCATCACCCTTGAGGGAGCAACTCCGCATCTCCATAAACCTCTCTCGGTCGCGACTTTATCATTTAATTTGGGAACATTTTTGGGAAAAGCAAATTTGCAATTATTTTTTAAAGAAGGGTGAATGAAATGTGTGAGCTCTGAAAAATTTTACGAGAAGCAGCAGATTCTTTGAAGTAAAATTAACAAACAAATTTTCTATTATACATTTTCCGAAGCGAGGCATGTTGGTGTCTCTTTGAGAGTGTATGTAAGTGACCAATTCAACATACAACAACCTACGCCGTAAGACTACTCGTACCTCACCACACCAGCCCTCTTTTGCATCTCATTCTTTCTTATTTTATTAAATAGTGTCGTATGAATCATACTTATCAGATATTAGTATCCGACGTACATGTTTTTTCTCACTCGGCTATTCTTAGTCCCCAAGTTTGCATACCGTACAAAATGACCCGGGTAATCAAACTCAGCTCCAAACTTAGTTTCATGTTTTTCTCGCACGTAGTCCACTGCACTTCAATGTTCGATTCAAAACTCCTCTCTGCAGGTACTTTTGTCACTCTATGGACAATTTGTTTCTGTATCCCCGCAATTGCTGCTATTTACGAGTTAAATAGCTACTTAGAATATCTCATGTGTTTTCATAATTTCTATTTTTTATCTCTTTCGCCACTCATTTGCATTTTTAGGCCAATTCATTACTTCACTCTTCTTTGTATTTACTCTCAATTTTCTCGTATTACACATCCTATTTTAACGAATGATTTCCGTAATTTTATCCTTGAATTCTGCATCCACAACAAAACGTGACAGCTTTTACGCGCCACCTGCGATTCTATAAACAACACCGTTTTAAAAAACTGGCATCTATCTCCGACATCACCAATCATCACAGCATAGTGGAATATTATGCTGTACAGCTGTTACGATATGCCTCCTATCTCAGTTCTACATGGACTGCTATCCAAACATTGACGTCCATTTATGTTTTAACCAAGGACTACTATAGTAGTCCTTGGTTTTAACACTATTCAAAAACTCAAAAACTCTTCACTGCGTTCTATGTCGTGAGATTCACACTGTAAATCTGATATTTTCCTCGTTGTGCAACTGTTAACCTCATCATACGCCAACGTAGTATCCACGAAAGTCCGCGTAAGAATAAGTGTTTTAAGATCCAAAGTTTATTTCGCTTATTAGTATTCACTCGCCTGTCTTAACGTACACACTTTGTTCACGCAATATTAATCTTTCCTCTACTTACATTCACCGGCCTATTCTACAGGGTCCGGCAAGATGATCTCGTGCACTTTAGGTTTAATACCAAGGACTACTATAAACCGGACGTGCACCGCCATGTAGCTGACTGCTGGAGCGGAGGCCAGTTCACTGCTTTCAGTTATCGTCCATCTGTCATAGTGCGAACGTTGTCGTAGTCTGTCGCTCGGTTTGAATCGGAGATTGTTGTTTGTTTCGAGGCATATTGTTGCATTTCTAAGTGGATACTGTTTGTTTACAAAGTTTATTGCTAATTATATGTGTTAAAAATGGCGAACAAGTGAGGGGTTGTGAACGGTCGGGGTAATTACAATGAGGAGAATAGGCGCCGCACAGTATCTTCAATGTGCCTGTTTCATGTCTGCCATCTCCAAAACCCACACTTCGTCCGGTGAAAGCTGAAGACCAACAACTGAGGTATTTTCTTCAGAAGGATAACATTACTTCATTTGATGCTTCTAAACCTGAACGTAACCTGCAGAAGCAGTACAAGAACTTGATTATTTCAAGATTGAAAGAAAGGCTTGTGTGTTTGTTCATGACCGACAACTTCAGTGAATGCAGCATTCACTGTTATATTTTATTTTTTTACTCTCTTTCTCTGATATGTAACGCCCGTTCATATTAAACACGATATATACAGATAACTGTAATAATGATTAAATTAAATCGATCATCAGAAAGCCATACCATACGGTCAACAAGTAATTAGAAAATACAATTTCAATTTAATAACAATCACAACTTTATGATTTAAGTTTTTGCTCTCATAATTTTCCTTTTTCGGTCTTTCTCGGATGTTAAACATCCAATTCAGTTAAATGTAATGATGTCAAGTCTAAGCTGTACCTAAAGAAAATATTTCGCTTTCAC
The DNA here is from genome assembly GCA_006783055.1 of Trinorchestia longiramus. Lineage (NCBI taxonomy): Eukaryota > Metazoa > Arthropoda > Malacostraca > Amphipoda > Talitridae > Trinorchestia > Trinorchestia longiramus. The sequence goes on from VCRD01000185.1 coordinate 170,640, forward strand.
CTAAAATGCGTACGAGTATAATACCTACCACGTCAGAATTTATATGTATCATCAATGATTACCTCTTAAGTCATCATTGAAAAAGTGAAGTTTCATTTGTTTCCCCATGTATATTTAACGTTCATTGTGAAATTTTACGTATATCCGTAGGTACTGCTGTTCTATCATCTATGAGACTATGCATAAAACACTTACCACTTAAGAATTTTATGATAAGGCATCTTTAAAAACCAATACTGTTACATTTCTTTTAATGGCAACTTGTATTGTTGTCGAAAACAAGCCCACTTTGTGTTCCTCACTAACGCTCAGTGCGTTCAAGAACGGCATTAGTACCACTGTTTACGACTCTTCATCCCAACAATGGTTTTTGCTTCTATGTCTGTTTGTTTATATGCGTAAATGTTTGTATGTTTGGTTGTTTGCATTGGAAAAGGTTTAACTATAATCAATTTGTAAAGTCTAAAACTGCAGCAACTCGGCTTTCTATAAAGTGGCCACTAAGCTCATACAATAATACATGTTAGGTCCGGTTAAAATTGGTATTTCAAAGCATTACAGTGCTTTAAACAATTTAAAATTCACTGTAAAACCTTATTATCCCTTCTATTGCTTGAAAGAAGTAATTTTTGATCAATTTGTCCGATAGAAAATGTTATGTTACTAAGAATGCAATGGCCTCCGCTACCGTAGTCAGCTACGCGGCGATGCACGTCGTGGTTATAGTAGTCCTTGGTTTAATACATAAAACAAAATACAGTAAAGAACGAAAAAAGTGTTTATTTTCGAAATGTATCATACATGCCATTTTTTGATTCTATACTCTTTCAGCATACATTTTTTGTTCTTCACTCTATTTCGCTTTTATCAAACTTGCAAATGCATCACATCATTTTACTGCATCGTGTACCTATAAGTAGTTCACTACACTATGTGCTGCCAACTATCTATCAAAATTCACGATAATGTTCGTCACTCATCTTGCGTTGTAATGGACGTATACCACGCTACAATCAATCTTGTCAACATTTTTAACACTACACTCGCTGAACACTCCCATCGTCTCAGCTATTGTAACCGTTTCTTCAGTGTTCGAATAGCGTAACATTTAGCCTACTTCTCTCTCGTCTGTACTTTGCGACAGTGTAATTCACTTTACATCTACTGCATCACAGTTTACTCCCCACCTAAACATGTATTTGTTCCCCTTTCTCGACGTTTTAATAAAATCTGTTTCAGACTCTTCCCCTTGAATTAGTCCTATTTTTACGCTCTTCACTATCGTATTCATTATTTCTTTCTATTTGAGTGCCTTTCATAAGTTTCACCACCTCTCTCTCTTTCTTCTTTTCAGCCATTGCTTGACGTATCTTTTTATTTCTCATTGCTTTCTCTTTCACGTCTCATGAGTTTACTTCATTCTTCTCTTTTCTTCTTTACTTCCATTTACTTCGCATCGCGTCATGGCGATTGAGGAAAAATAATCGCGTAACTTTTAATTTTCTCGATGCCGAAGTACGATACTGTCTCGTAGTGGTTCCCGCCTGTTAATCTGAGAAATTTTACGTTCTACTCGCGCACTTTAACATCTTTCAGAGAAGATGAACTTTCGTAGTTTCTATGATGACGCTAGTTTGTAACAAATGACCTTAGTTTGATTAAAGATGCCTGAGCTTCGTAGGAATGGTTTGGACTCCGTACGGGTGTTTATTTGCAGTAGTAAATCTACGTCGTTTGAAACGAGAGGTATTTTAACAGATTGATTTCATAAAACATTAATTTCACTTATTTTGCAGCTCTTATGAACGTGAACTTATTTGTGTCACCCCATAAGTCTGTCAGCAATGTTTTTAGAACAAATACAAGAGCTGCTTTCTAGCAAATTTAAATGCGTGCTGGCGACACAATCTCACAATTGCTGTGCTGAGAATTTTGCGGCTTGTGTTCCTGCTGTCAATAAAGAAATCGATTTGAGCCGTTGCATTGTGATATGCTTTTTTTCGTCTTTGAGTCCCAATATATGTGTTTACTTGTCAAAAAACGAGCCATGTTCTGATCATATCGTAAAAGAAACATTGGACACAGAACATCACTCAATGCTTTTGATTCGGACTTTATTGCATTTTACGAACTTAATTCTCGCTTCATAGCTGAACCCTCGGGATAAATTCAGCGCAGTTATATTAATATTTTATTTATTTTAATATTTTAAGCTATGCTGATGATGCGAAGTTTTTTCGTACGCATTTCAGACCACATGGAAAAATATAGTTACTGATCAGTCGACTAGTTTACAACCTTAGGCGCAGTGAAGGAGGGGCACCTGTTGCAGAGCTCGCGTGCTCACGAGGCTCTGCATCGGAAAGCCTTTGCGGTCAAGTTACTGCTTGTATCTTCATATTATGGGCCCTATTTGCCGTGGCCTCAACTCTCCAGCCATTCCGTCCATCAGCCAAAGGGTTGAGGGCCTCTTAAATTTCAGTGACGTTGAAGTTTTTTAAAAGATAACTTGGTGAAATTTACTACTCCTCTTTAGAAGAAGGTAAACGTGTAAACGTGATTCGTTATAGTGGCTGGTGTCAGAGGTGCTTGCAAAAGTAAACTTCAGTGGACATATTTAGTACAATGTTGTTAAAAGTAAGTACATTTAGAACACATCTAACTTAGATTGCCACTAACTGCTAAGAAATGACAATAAATTAAAGGTCTCGGTTATTACACCTAAACGAAACAAATGTGATGAAAATATTTTTACAATATTTTGTGGATCCTAGCTTAGCGATTGTATTATCTGCCAGGCTGAACATCGGCTGACTCGGATTAGAAACCTGCGTGAACTCGATATTAAGACTTGGATTATAGGCAATATCTTGTTTCATTTAGATCCCAGATAACGAGGCAAGCTGCAGAAATGTTGCTTCCGGCCATCCCGATACTATGACTAAATGTGTATTGTGAATTACATACATGAAATGAAAAAGGTTTTCATATAATTAAAATTGTTAATTCGAGTCATTACGGTTTCATTTTGAAGACGTTACTTGTACTGGGATAGTTACTATTTTTATCTTTGAAAACGGGATTTCACTGGATTGAAAATCATCTCTAAAAGCGGCCAAAATTTAAAGCACAATTTTATACATAATTTGATTAGCTTCGAGTTATAAGTATTTGGTGAACGAAACCATTCAAGTTAGTTAAATGTATGATCTCCAATACCATGATCGCGTGTGTGATGGGCGAGTTTTCATCAGAAGAACTCGAGATTTGTTGCTTCATGAAAAAAATGAAACGTTCCGAACAGTTTCCTTGCTACTAGATGTCAATGATTGCACGACTGGTAGTAGATAAAAGTTTGTCTAAAATTTAGAGTAATTTCTTATCTTCAGTTTCAACTCTGAGTGTTATTTATAACCAAAGTGTAGATAATTTTCGTGACTTCAGCAGTAGCTACAGACGTTTCAAGCTAATTCCATTAATTACTTCAAAAATTTCCTGTTTTAGTGAGTAATGTCATGCGTTTGTCGATTATATTATTTTTCGTTTACGAATTACAGTTTGGCAATAATTTCTCAATTTATGCGTCACGCTTTCAGTTGCTTGTTTTGCATTAAGTTGTTTCCTTTTCGAAATTATTTTATTTTTTGCGCATAGTTTTTAGAAGCTGATGCACAATGTTGCGGACGCTAACTTCGGCTCATGAGCTTTTTGCTTCAACATTGTCGATTAGAACAAAAACTTTTAAGGACTTGAAGAATTATTCACAGTTCGTAATGCAGGGGATGCACGTATATTTAATCAGTATGACTCGTTTTTATGAAAACTCGCCACCCCCATGTGAACCATCATGACGACTCTCAATCACGTGCATTCTATACTGATGTGTCTATTCCCCAGCCACCATTTCCATTCCCCCTCTACTTGTTCAGGCACACCAAGTGCCAAACTATCCTTCATAGCTTTCCTACTGATACTGACCGACCGATCGACCTGTAACGACTTTTTTTCCTGTGTACAATTCGAAATTATTAATGGTTCCATGAGTTTTTTCAAACGATGATGAGGAAGGATCCGTTTGTGTAAATAAGGACAGGATAACATTTAATGCAGGAACTGCCAATAAATCGATCGAATACAGACCTGTTTTCATATCAGAAAGATGAATGTTGTCACTCTCACTTTGCTTTTTTGTTGTTATTAACGTCTCGTATGTTTAGCCTACAAGTAGAAAAATGGCGTAAAATTTAGCACAACATTTCATATGTTTACTGCAAGATTTTACATGTTTTCTGCAACATTTCACATTTTACAGTAATTTTGCTAAGGTAAAAAGTCTTGCAGGGGGAGGTGCCTTTTCTTTTGTGCGTCCTAAAATTAATTTCTAAGCACGTGAATGCTGTATTTTTTGAACAAACTCATGAAATTAATGAGCGCAGACTTCAAATTACGAAATGTAATTTTTTCTAAAAGAAAAAATATCTTAGCTCTCAATATACGTTGTTTAACGACAAAGAATCACGAATTAAAATGTCCAATTATTTGGACCAATCAGAAATGTACCGTGTTTTTTAGTCTGCAAGTCTGTGTTTTAGTATCTGAGTTTTTGTGCTCTATGCATGCACAAAAGTGCTCCGTAATATTTGCTGGAGTATAAATTTAGCTACCAGGTAGTTGAACGTTCCGTCGACTGTTTTGCTGAGCTGCTGAATGAGTTCAATCAATTCTTAGCCGCTCAATAAAATCTAAAGAATAAATTGGACTGAACTTGCCGTACTTCGCTGCGTTTTTGACATACATTCCATCACTTTGTCCTTCGTTCACTATCCAATAACTGCACGGAAATCTAAATTGTTGGAATGCCCACGTGAACACCATTAACTGGCTATTAATTGCTTCATAACTGTGGCCCAGTATCGTAAACTATTAAATAGAGGCAGTTGTATCAATTTCATTTGTGAAGTGATTGTTTTCTGTTCAATTCTCATATCTTGTTTATTTCGAATTATTCATGGGAAGGGATATTATTGGTTCGCATTTTTCTCTTCATAGATGTTCTTGGGTAGTAATTCCGATGTTCGGTGTAAGATGTAGAATTTCACATATTTCAAGTACGTAAAATGCCTCTGACATAGCCAGTATCACGTCGAGATGAGGTCAGATCACGTTTGCTAGGAGTCGGAATGTCGGATTGATTTATCTACACAGATCTCCGAACCTGCAACATTCAACAGTTCTGCAGTATCCTGCCTATTGAAACGGGCTCTCTCACAGAGACCAATGGGTGCTTAACGGATCACAGAAGCCTGTTGGAGCTCTGGGCTGCATTAGCTTATCAGTTGTAAGTGCGTCTGGACGATAAGACTACTTGGCTCTCAATTCCGCTGACAGACCCTTCGAATTTGAGTAATGGGGAACACGATCGAACTTTAGATGTATTCGTTATCTCAAAGTTGCAATGCTTGTCGCAGGAAACTGTCGATACCTCTGCTCTGTACATCGTAATTCATTTTAACGCGTTGACTAGGCCATACACACTGATTTTGTCGTACACATTTAGTGTCTTAAACCGTTCTGAACAGAATCTTCTGTAGAAACTATTCAGAATATTCTTGTGCCCCTTGCCAGTTGGAATATATCTGACACTAAGCTACAGTTTGATTGATCGCTCGCAGCCTGCGATGGAATGCGATAGTGAAGTTGCTCGAGGAGACTATAATATGAGGAGCAGCATAGCTCCCGTGGCTCTGTCTCTCTCACAATCGCTCATTGCTATTCTCGCCCAAGTCCAGCATTCTTCTGAAGTTATAACTCCATTGAACTTAGCGGAGGGGGAGGATTGCGCACAGCGACTCCAAATTATCTCCTGCCAAGTGCCGAGTCAGCGCTCTACAGCAAAAGTTTCAATTCACACACTCGGAATTCCCGCCCCAAAATACTGCATGCTCAGTCTTGCCTCAGAATAGTAATGCGGCCGCTTAACTGCGGGGCCACAGAACTGCTCTGCCTCCCCGTTGACTCGATTCCTTGAATTGTGATTGAATTAACTCGCATTCCTACGTAGGCTTTTTAAATTTCCCACCTTTTGGTTGAATTAACTCACACTCTAACAGACTCAACCATACCCCTCGGTAGCGATAGCTCACTGCGAACTAGGTGCGGTTCCCTCGACATCGAGCCGCTCGAGCCTTATGACCATGCATTATCATAGAGTTGGCACAGCTGTTTACTGTGTTATTTTATAATATAAGCATATAATATTATGTTCCTTTGAAGGTATCATTGTGCATATTGACTTTGAATTTTTAACTTCTCAGCTGTAGTGTAAATCTGTATGTATGAAGTTTGTATTAACTCTGATGCCATCAATGTTAAACAATAGGCTGCTAAGAGGCGAGTTGGCCGATGTATCCTACAAAAATATATAAACAGAGGCGAGTTATACACGTCTATAAAATATGAACTTCTACTAAACCCTAGCTGGCTCTAATCAGGTATGATTTGCTTCAAACAGTGACTGAAACTAAAGTAGATGGTTAATTTCTTTTCAGCTGGAAGTACCTCGAAAATTCGATGGTTTGAATTTTTCTGATAGCTATACCTTGAATGTAGAATTCATTGTGAAAATAAAAGATCTTACGCATTTTTGCGTACTGCTACAGGTAGTGCAATGTAAAATGTCTTGGCCCGAAGTACACTCTTAATTTTTCTTAACAAAGAAGATATAGGTTGTAAAAGTTAGCAGATCTAGGAAGCTCAACATTCTACGAAGCTATTTGTTTTCCACGTTCAGATTATGTAGAATTTGGGCGTAAACATTTGTGACACGAAAAAAAGATGAATTTGAACGCCATTCAGTACGTGGATTGTATCATACTTATCGAATCTTTGTAGGTAATTGAATGGTTCGAGGTAACTGCTTATTTTTATTTCCCATTCACCGCGTCAGCAACCGTTTACTGTTTGTCAGCTGTGGCTTCTGTTCTTGCTCGCCTGTGGCTTACCTCTGAGTTTGTTCTTGCTCGCCTGTGGCTTACTGCTGAGGCTGTTCTTGCTCGCCTGTGGCTTACTGCTGAGGCTGTTCTTGCTCGCCTGTGGCTTACTGCTGAGGCTGTTCTTGCTCGCCTGTGGCTTACTGCTGAGGCTGTTCTTGCTCGCCTGTGGCTTACTGCTGAG
>VCRD01000185.1:178736-199930 GCA_006783055.1 Trinorchestia longiramus
TGTTCTTCAACCGTTCAGAACAGTCGTTGTTCTTCAACCGTTCAGAACAGTCGTTGTTCTTCAACCGTTCAGAACAGTCGTTGTTCTTCAACCGTTCAGAACAGTCGTTGTTCTTCAACCGTTCAGAACAGTCGTTGTTCTTCAACCGTTCAGAACAGTCGTTGTTCTGCAACCGTTCAGAACAGTCGTTGTTCTTCAACCGTTCAGAACAGTTGTTGTTCTTCAACCGTTCAGAACAGTTTCTGTACATCAAGCTGCCCTCGCTGCTCGATAAGATGGGCATGCCTGTGGGGCAGCTGGCTTGTTTGAAGTTGAAAAGCGATGTAGGACTGCGCATTCCATATACTAACATATAAATGTTAATATTGTTATCTATAAGCACACTAGTACACCGTATGTCAGCGGTGTACTCGTACTTCCCTTACCTTTTTCTTATGTCTACGTATATTTACCTCAAATTTGCATTTTGGCTTCAACGCTACATGACGGACAACAGCGACAAATTTTTAGCTCGTAAAAGAAGTTTGAGTGTGATGGAGTTCCTCACTTTAACGACGTGCTTCGTTAAGACCTCCACCAAGATTAATTTCCAACTACCGTGGACGATCGAATTTATAAATGTCTTTTCAGAAATATCAGCTGCCCTCTGTTTTTGTGAACAAGAACCGCAATTAAAATTCTCTACCGAAGCATAAAATAATTTTTGTGTGTGTGCGGTAAAGATGCTTCCGCTTGGAATTAGTACACCGTATTTTCGTTTCATACTAAGAAATTATTGTGTGTGTAAAAATATAGATTTCCAAGTTTCGTGGTAATGATAACGTATGCAATTTCGTCTTGTCTTGTTCGCCTCGTGAGTTCCGTTTGACTTCACCTTATCCAACGGAAACGCCCCAATATCAATTGACTTCCGAGAAGAAAACAATCGCTTTTAATGGTGCTATTCTTGGACCTGCTGAGAGATAGATTTGAGCGCTTCAACTGCTAAGCTGTGCAGTCAACATGAGTAACTTCCATAAGCTACCGGCGCGCAGCCAGGCGTAAACTCCAGTTTAGAGCTAAGAATGCGCTACTGTTCTGCCTTACGACTGCCATAAAATTGCTGACGTACGCCTTTAGGGCTTTGCTCGCGGCTAAAAATGTAAACGATGTCGAGAAATGCGGTGGAAGAGCTGGTCTCTGAAACCCTTGCTTTGGAGTCGTGCTTGCAGGAGGAATGGCAGAAGGGTACCGGGCGTGGTAATATATGAGCCTTGTGAGGAGTGTAGTGAGGTGTACGTGAGGTATTGGGCTGATGGGTGTACCTGGTTGGCAGGAGAGTAATGGGTATGTGGTGAGTGTAGAACAGTTGTTGTTCAACGAACAGTTGTACGTGGGGTATTGGGCTGATGGGTGTACCTGGTTGGCAGGAGAATAATGGGTATGTGGTGGGTGTAGTGAGGTGTACGTGGGATATTGGGCTGATGGGTGTACCTGGTTGAGAGGAGAGTAATAGGTACAGGGTGGTGCATAAGAAACGCACCCTTTTAAAAATTTAATAATAAATAAAGTATTACCGCAATATACACTTGGTATCTGTAGACAGGATACGACATGTAAATAAACTTTAAGAGTTCCTCTATCGTTTGCAATTATCCCCATCGTTATACCTTTCATAGTTTATTTATTATTAATTTTTTAAAAGGGTGCGTTACTTATGCGCCACCCTGTATGTGGTGAGTGTATTATGTTGGAAAAATGTACTGCGCTTTGGACTATTGCTGGTTGAGAGAATAGCTCTGTCTAGTAAAAAAGGTAATATGTTTGTAAAGAAGATACTATGTAGGCTTGTGAAGAGTATACAAGGCTTATGAAGAACACAATAGGCTCATGAATAATTCACTTGACTGACGATGTAATAATTCGAAATGTTTTTGCATCAAACATTCAGTTCGAAATGTTAAAATTGAGTTTTTTTCATTTATTAAAGTAAATTCTAGTGGTTCCTTTGATTTTTATGCCCGAAAATTACGTTGGTAAATGAGTTCCTTGCTTTCTGAAAGCGTTTTGCGTGAAATATTATGCAGTTAACATTTGTGACCGGCCGACGTTCATCTATACATGCAGGGACACGTGTACGTTCAGCTTCTCAAACCACGCCGGAAGCATCATTCATCTTAGGCAGACGTGAAGTAATTCAAAGTGTCTGCATTGTCTCTTCATTCGTTACACCTGTTCATGCAATACTGATTTGTACTTCTCCTTTATCTTAACAAGTGTGGCTTTACAACGAGAGGCACACAAACTGGAAAGGTAGGAGTAGAAAACCTATTTTGAAATATGCTTTGGAGAGCAATCATATTCGTAATGCTTAGAGACTTCCGACTCCTATTGCTTCTATAACATTTTGCAAAATTACGAAGCCCAGCTCGAAATTTTTTTTTATATGGGTTTTCATCTTTTCATTTCTTCTGTCTGTCAGTGGGAAAACAAAAATAAAATCACTTTTTTTCTGCGATGACTGCAGTAGTCCTGTTCTACTTACTTTTTCTTCTACGTAAGAAATATGTTGTGCACCTTCAGTTCTTCCATCGTCATTTCATTCGTTAGTTCCATTTGTTTTTGCGTTGTAGTTGCTTTGTAATGTACTCGCTTTTAATTGCAGGATAACAAAAGACAACTTCCTAGTTGCCAGTCTGTGATATTTTTTCTGATTTTCCCCCTCGGTTTCAGAGTCTGCGTTCTTTATGAGCTAGTAAAGTGGTGTTACACTCGTGTTCTTCTTTTCACAGCATTTGTTGGTATTTATTAGTGGTATTACACCTAAACATCGACTATTTTCTGCATTTATGATTGCGTAGTGGTTTAATTTTGATTTTAATTTTTCTTTCAATTCGGGTTAACTCGAGCTAGACGTTATCTGGTGTAGAGAAACGAATGTCAGAATTATTCGTTAGTGAAAGAGAATTGCATGTATACGTGTATTTTGTTTAGTTTAATGGCAAACCATACCTCTAAAATTAGCGGTTTTCAGAACGTATGTGATGTGCTGTAATGATTAACTTGACTAGGTAACTGACTAGACATTTTTGGTACTCTGATGAAATCAGAATGAAGAATGAGGAAGAAAGCAAAGTAAAAATTGTCTGTATGAACTATTCACACCTACTCGTATGAACCTTATATGTAGCCTGAAATACCATTTAAACTGTAATATTATATATATACATATATATATAACATACCTTATATATACATATATATATATATGTATATATATATATATATATAAGGTACAATGGTACAATGTAAATCTAGTTGGTGAAAAGAGTTCGTGTTCAAGGACAATTTATAGTTGTATTTTAGGATACATCTTTTCCTCTGTATTTCACAGGTATGTTTTTTCCAAAGTACGAACGTTTCTTCGCTCATCTTTTTTCTTAATAACGGCATAGCCTTCAAATTTAGTACAGCAGTTTGAGAATGTACAGAAAATAGTCTTCTTATTCGTTTCATGAATCGCAAAGGTTGACGGTGCGGCGTAAACAGTTAAGTTTAGGCTCTTTGTTTTTATGGCTATAGTTGTTTAATGAGTTAACGTGCATCGAGGCGCTCCAGCAAATACCCTTTCATAATTAATTGTAATTAACATCACCGAAAATTGGGTTCATTCTCTGTACAGTGTAGTGCCCCAAGTGATGTTAGAAAACCTTTACAAAATAGCACCTCCTTCAGTTCTCTTCCTCAAAAATTCTTAAAAAGAAGATGACAAATCACAGCTCTGAGCGCATTGCACCGTTTGCTAGGCAGCTCCATTGCTAAGTCTATTTTCTGGAGTTACTGAAGCCTCTGTAGTACATCATGCGGCTCGTTTAAACGATGTGCTGAGGTGCATTTGAGCGAGAGCGTTAGTTGCGTAATAATTTAGTCTTGCGTCTTATTAAAGGAGAGGACGGCAATTGCGTGAGACTTATTGCAGTTGATGTAACGAGCCCAAGCTCTCGCCGAGTTATGAACGAGCCTTGCTTTAGGCGTTTGTTACGAGCGTGTTTGGTTGGCTGGTTGGTTGCTTGCTTGGCCTGCGTGTCCCGTAGCCAGGCTACCAAGCGCTGCATCAACTTCCTCTTCGATTCCGACACTTAATGTGCTACCTATTGTGATCTAGAACGCTATACATTGTAGGTGCTGACATGCCTGCTATAAATTGAAGTATCCTTGAGAAGGATACGTAATTGTTAGCATTGCTTGTTCTGAATTCATCCGCCGTTTTCTCGCTGGGAAATTCAGAATTCTCGCTATTCTCTAGACACTACGTACGTAAAAATAACTGCAGGCAAGCTTTTGAGAAAGAATTTGTGTGTATTTATTTTTACTTCAAGCTCAGACTCGTAGAAATCAATGATTATGATTTCAAAACGATGTGGTTTTTCGTTCTGGCAACATTTTTAAATTTTGCCAAATGATTATGAATAAGACTTGCGTTACCTTAGTCTTAGTATGGACTTTTCATTCTGTACTCCAGTGACATGAGGGTGGTTTATGGGTCACTCGTGGGAGGTCTTGAAGCTTCATGTGAGGAGCAAGTCACTTATGGAGACTTCAGGTCATGTACCTCTTTTATTCTACGTACCGAGGCTCATCAGTTTCCTCGGTGGTCACTCATGAACTCTTCTGTGAAGGCCAAAAAATCTTCAGATTTGTGGAGCCTCTTGAGCGTATAAAAGATGGTCTAGGACTCTACATATTATGTTGGGTTCATGAAGTTCCTAGGCATGGATAGTTGAAGCTATGTGGTGAAGTGTGGAGCTATTTCTCGTTATGTGAACACAACGGCATAAGATAAACTTCTTTGAAATTAATTCAATGAGTAATTTCTCGATCTTCAATATTGCAGAAAATTTGAAGCATTGTGTATTTTACGTGATTTTTAAACTTAATGTTAATTTTTTTAAGTTAGAGGACGTGTATTGAGGGACTCACATACCTTGGAAGATGACAACAATTACAAAACTAAATCGTGTGAAGAATTTTTCATTACTTGTATAATGTACTTTAAAATGAGTGTTATTGACTACTTTTGCAGATACTGTACTTCACTACTAGTCCAACGATTTATTTTTCTAGTATACTGTACTTTCACTCAAGTTCACTAATCTAAATTAAAGATGATACAACTGTCAGTAGCTCAGTGATTATCCCACAGTGATTATCCCCTTTGGTCGGAAACAGTTGGTGTACAGTTGAGAAAACCTTCTGGCTTTTAATGTGTTTAAGATAATTCATTTTCTGTGTCATAAAATTAGCCACGTATGAGGTAAAACTAGAGCTTACACTGCTTTCATTCAGAGCCTGTTGAACAACAAATAACACGATTGTTTCGATCAAAGGATATTAACCCTCTACCGCCGTATGGCACTCACGGGGAACATCAGAAAAAATGCTAATTATGTTAAAATTATATTATATGTGAGCAATATGAGGTTGCTACTAGGTTTAAACGCGGCGGCATCATACAGCGTCGTTATTTTGGCTGCCTGGCTCTCAGCGTGCTTCATTGCATCAGTGTACAGACGGTCTTTGTGAGCTTAAACGTAGAAACTAGAAAAATAAATTCGTCGCTAAAGGGTTAACACGTTTGTTGCGATGCGACCCACCGGTGGGTCACTTAGGTTAGGTTCTGTAATTTTTTCCGTCTTTTAGTGATTATATGTACAAAGGAAAGATTGGCACCGGCTAGGCAATCGCAACAAACGTGTTAAAGGATTTCTTCCGACCACTCGCTGTAACAGCAATTGAAAACCGAAGCAGAAAGCACTGTAAAAGGTAATAGAAAGCTTAAAAATCACGAATTAGCAAACGAAAGACGGCATAATCGTCTTCCAAGCTCTGCTAGAAAGATCCAGAGATCGTCTTCAATGATTGAGTACAGTTCAATGAAAATGCATCCGTATGAAATTAACTCCTATTTTTTCTTTTACTTTTCCATAAAGTATAACATATAACGTTGAAAGTGTAATGTATAAGCTCAATTTCTAAACTTTTTCCCCCTGTGTCCCAACTGTTTAGGACCAACGCCGAAAATTGTATACACCAACTGTTTCTGACCATAGGAAGTATGTTACAAACGATCAGCTTTGACAATGTATTTTGTTGACAAATATAGCAGATATGAATTGTTCAAAATAATGATACTTTGGGAGCCACCAACATGGAAAGTTTAGCAATTTTCATAGTTTAGAAATTCAACCCCCATGTCATTAGCAAGACTCAACTTTACCTTATTCCTGGAATTTTGCCCTAGGCACCTGGATCATTTGATATTAATTCTTTAGCGAATATCAGGGAATTTTGAAGTCGCTGAAGAGTTTGATGCTTTCAGTGAGTTCGGGTTACTAATTAACCTGTGAGAGAAGAGGATCTCGCTGCTGCTCTCTGCCTCTTGCCTGCCGAGATCCAACCTTCTCCACTCATTGTTCAAATTATTATGCATCTTTTAGTTGATCCTAACTAATGAGCTGTTGTGGCCCTCGTGTCTTTTGTCCGTCCCGCTGCGACTTCAGCCTGCTAATGTACTGACGAATTAAATTTCGGGTCTTTTGAATCTATTTTATTTCATTAAATAATGTTCTATTTTATAAATATCCCTTTCGTAACTAATTAAAATTCCGTGGTTATTTTTTGCGATGTAAACCTAACATTTTTTTATAATATATGTTAATGCTTCCAATCTTAAAATTCGAATATATTTTTGTGGCAACTTTATCATTAGGTTCATTTAAATTAATTCAAATTGAGTTACATCGGCACTACACATTTAGTGTTTGAATTTTTTTGCGCCAGTTTACATTTAATCTTTGCTGTACATTATTGCAGTCTCAAAACTGACTTTCTTTTGATTTAACGATATTACTTACGTTGCAACATTCCCTTCAACTATGACGACATTACTCTCGTTTCAACTTTCCTTTCAAAATATAAGTATATTTTTTAACACTCGTGAAGTGGAATACAAGTATATTTGTAACACGGATTGGTTGAAAATTTTTTGATATCCGTGGTTGCTGTTCCATGAAGAAAATAGGAAAAATTCTTAATTTCAGCCATAGATGATGTAAAATATTCATTTCAACATCCTTCATGCTCATCCTACAAACGCTTCCTTATAAACAAGTTAAACCTGTTCATGTTTCATGAGTGCAAGCTCTCGGCATTATCTATAACACTTTCGTACGTATCTATTTGTACTGAGTGCTTTAACACTTCGATTTTCCGACCGGTGTAAATCTTCACTTTGTACGCATAGTCACTAGAAGGATCTGAAAAAATTACAGAACCTAACCTAAGTGGTACACATACGTACCACTTCGGAGTCAACGTGTTAAACTGATAAAAAGCAAATTTCACACTCTACAAATACGACGAAATTCTCAATTATTCAAATTATAATGCTATAACATAAATATGCCGATGCAGGTCAGAGCACGGAGAGTAGGTAAGACTGTTACTGGAATTTAAGTAAGACACAGAAAAATAAATTATAATACAAAGGGCAACTCAAGTCGTAATGTAGCATGCAAGGAAATTGTATTTAAATCATTTATGAACGAGTTTGTATCTATGCTACTGAGTGACACCAATCTTGCCACTCTGATCATACTTCTGCTCACCAAAAGATTCGTCAAAAGCTGTTGAGCTTCCAGATCCTGGCATCCTCCTACGCATCCCATGCTGTGTGGCCAGCTGCTCACACCACCGTCACCTGGTGTGAATATTCACTTTGATGTACTTTGAGTAACTGTACTCTTTTACGATAAAATAGCATGCGTACATTTTTTCTTCTTATTCCTCGTTCAGTTATTCTAGTCAGAGGTTGGTGCACACTTCGAGCAATAACCAGTTAAACGTTTACGTTAGTTTGGTTTGTTAAACTTTTTAATTTTTGAGTCTCTAAGATCATCTTGTTACTTTTGAAATGATACGATGGCAAGCCTTCATTTTATGACCTGAGATTTTTGTTTAGTTGCATAATTTTTTTATCTTGTTTATTTTCCATCACATTTAGTGTTGCACTCAGAAAAATGTAACGTTTCAGAACTGGCAATATTTTCAGACAGTTTTTGTGCACTAAAAAACTTGTTTCAGCTTAATGGATCTAAGTTTCCGGTGCTGAAACGCGTGCTTCTTCACAAGAGCTTCACTCGAGGGAAATGTTAGGCAGACTATCGTTAATATTATACTATATACTGTTCGTGGCCAGGGCTGTGTGTACCGTTGTGCTTATTTTAGATGACGCTTCAGAAGTGAGTGCCGAAATTGGTGACTTACGCTATAAGAAAGTAATACCGTGCGAAAACTAGTTCAAAATAATTTTTTAGGGTATATTGCTTGTATGTTTTTTATCGTTTTTTTAATGTTTATTTGACATGTATTATTTCGAATTAAAATTGCGTTCTGATAACTCCCACAACAGCTGGTTTTTATGGGGCTACAGTTATTAAAAAGGTGCTAAAAGGTGCCACACCTGTGACTGTGCTGTTTAGAAATACACATGTCGGATGCTAAGTATAACTGTAGATAGTTGGCTAGTTCATATATAAAGAAAAACGTCAGAACGCATGGAACGACAGACCTATGTCGATTCATTATTACCCATATTTTACCCTTGGTATTGGGCTAGAATTAGAGTGTCGTGTACACAAAACTAATAATGTTCAAGTAGTGAAGCTAAATTAACAGCCTTAATCCTTTCAGGCACATAGGCACATGAAAAGAAATGTGTAACTTGGTCAAAAATTGATAAATTCATAGGAATATTCCCTTATATTTATGATGGTGGTACAAGTTTTGAGCTGCTGAGCAGCGCAGGAACTCTACTTTAAAAAATGGCTTGCTTTCTGTACCACCAAGCACTAAACATGACGTCTTCGGAGGTATGAAATGTGTACCACCAGACTTGAAAGGGTTAAAGTTCAAATTTTGCTACCGTTGTTATTTTGTCTTCAGATAAAAACCATAGGAATTTAAAATGTGAGATCAACTTATTTATTGCTTGTGTCGACGAACGGATCACGTGTGTAGTCCACCTCAGTGTCACTGCACACGTGCCTCATTATCCCCAAATCCCTTGAATGCCATGCACCGCTCTGCAGTGTTTCTAAATATAAATTTAACTTGCTGTTTTTTTTATTGTGGAGGAGTATCGATTTTGTAGAACTGTGGTACAATACTAAGAGTCTGTTTTAGCGTTCATAGTCTTCCACAGCACCATAATCCATCGAAGTGATGCGGCAGTTAGTTTCAACAGGCTACTAGACGCGAGGCTTTACAAAACTAGAGGGACTTCAAACTGGCCTCTTCAAAGGAAGCTTGGATTTGGTCGGCCGGGCCCCTTCTCAAGTTGGGAGAGCCTTGCCACTCACTCCAGGTGGGGGTTGGGGGAAGTTGCGAGGTTTCCCATGTCGCTGGGCTTAACTTCTCCACTTTCTTGGTCAAGTTTGGGACGCGGCTCAACTTTACTCAGTCATTAAATTGTTCTTGACTGAAGTTTTTGAGTGGATCCTGATCTGACACCATAGTCAAAATTGTAGAAGCCAATTATAAAGGGAACTTTTTTCCTGAGCAAATGAACCCCTGCCATTATTTTATCACGGAAGTTTTAAATAAGACTATTTACGTAATTCCTTGAGCGTTTGTAACCGAAGTAAGGAGCTTTCATTAAATGTCCTGAGATGTGAGCTTATCACTTCAGTTGTATGCCTAGGGACCAGATAACTTTTATTGCCTATACATGGTGTCATAAATTAACGTAGGCTGCCTTCTAGGGTGGATTTTCCTACTCATCAATATATTAGGTTGGTGCAAAAGTTTTTACCGATTTGTAAGCTTAATTTTGAGAATAGTCTTCAAAAAATAGTTATTTTTGAAGAATTTATTCATAACAATAACATCCTTGGGCTTCTATGACCTGATTCCATCTGTCAACGAGTTTATATATGCCTCGTTTGTAAAATTCTTTAGGTTTTGATGCGAAATATGAATCTAACTCAATTTTAATCTCTTCCCGTGATGTGAATCTAAGGCCATTTAAATGGTTCTGTAATCCTCGAAATAAGTGATAATCAGAAGGGGCGAGGTCGGGAGAATATGCTGGATGGGGTAAAACCTCCCAATCAAGTTCTTCTAGGAGAGCTTTGGTCTGTCGCGCTGTGTGTGGGCTCGCAACAAGAAACACGTTGGCACAGGTTCTCAGGAGACAGTTCGCGCGGAACCCATTTTCCGAATACTGAAACCTTTCCCATTTGTTTCAGTTGGCGTACCACGGTTGTATGGGCTACATCAAATTGGTTAGCCAGTTCCCTCGAGGTTACTGTCGAATTTTCAGTAACAGCGGCTTCCAACAACTTCAAATCAAGATTTTTGGGACGAACACCTCTAACCTCGTCTTTCAAGTTGAAATTTCCTTTAAGAAAACGGGAAAACCACCATCTGCAAGTTCTCTCATTCACAGTATAATTTCCATATGCACTTTGAACGTTTTGTGCTGCATCACTTACACTGAAACCTGTATGAAACTCGTAGAGTAAAGCATGTCTGATATGTTCTTTAGTTGGGTTGAACATAGGTGCAAATAATGTTGCAAAATATGAATGATTCCTTAATAGCCTGAAAGAAAGAGGTTTAAATTACTCATGATATTATAAATCAGCAATAGAAATAGACATAATATCAATTTAAATAATTTTGAATTCTTCTCTTCAAAATTGGCAACAACTTTTGCACCAACCTGATACATATACCTACTCTACTTACTAATTTACTTTGCGACCTACAGTACTTACGTTGTTGTATAAACAGGCATGCTTCAAGTGCAGTGATATGCTCTAGCGTGTAGAGTACTGTATTGACATTGACTGTTATTCTCAAACGTACTTATGGGAAAAATTCTCTGAACATCTAGCTTGGCATCGTATGACTGTCCGTCAAAGTCAGCACAGGAATTACTCTCCATTTCAACGCAATGCAGTCGACTCGCATGCAAAACGATACAAATTCAGTCCGCAGATTTGATTTGATTTTTAATAACTTTCAATTGTTACTCACCGACAATGTTGCCTCGAAGTCTGCAATCCAAAACATACTTCGTTTATTGAAAGTCTGTCGAAATTCGAACACTCGTTTCCAAGAGCTCCACCGGCGCACCAGTATGGTGAACGGTACAACTAACTTCTAACTAACATGTATTCTGCAGCTCACTGGCAGACGCGGATCATGTTCATTAAGTTCATCTCCCGTCCAAAATTTGGAGCGATCCTATCGGACGTCGAGTTTTCGTATCGTTGCAGCGTTGCTTCAAAGTCAATTCTTGCTTGGAGACCGCCTCCTATTCGGGCCGGCGCGTTGCCGCAACTTTTAGGCAGAGCGCCGGTGTCGAGTTTCTGTAAAATGAAGCGATGTATGCACACGCAGGTCGGTAACTCGTTCTTCACTGTGTTTCGCTGCAGTAAAGCGGCGAAGATTAATACCTAAAATAGTTTTATAGCAGAATATTCTGTTACAAATTAATGTACTCGGCAAACTTCGTCCTCGAAAGCCGGAAAAGTTTGGCTCTAACATTTCGCCGGCGCACTGGCTTAGCTCATGCCCCGCCACTCCGAGGTCGTAAGCTGGTGTGTTTGTTGCCGTGTTGTGGGCAACCAGCTTATTTTAGCCTAAATATTTTCCATTATTTAGTTAGGAGTAATTATCAAAGAATTTCTTTCATCATGAGGTACGCATAATAATTTTGAAGTTGTAGACTGTTTCTCCTGCATGAGTATTGAGCAATTTAGTCTGTGGTGCTGTACGGAATGTCTGTTGTTCAGACTTATAAACCTTGTATTGAGTGATAATAAGGTGATCTATGTAATTTGTTGCTGCGTTAATGCACTAAATAATGCTCGACGAATTTAAGTAGTCGAATTACAGTCAAATAATTACTTCGTTCACAAATCGAGAGCTACATGAAGATATTTTCCTCTTGATCGTCTCTATTGTATGTGTAGAAATAAATGTTATTAAAATAAATAATCATGGCGTCATTATTTTTCTGTGTGAATTTTAACTAAGTATTTATATTACTGTGATATTCATGTTACTGATTCGTGACCTGCAAGACTCGGTAAAGAACGAAAGCGCGTTCAAAATCAATAAATCAATTCTCGGCTCGTACAATTTTTAATTTTTAAACAGTTGTTTCTTTTTGTTTTGATACTGTTTTTGAATTACCAGCTCTAGTACTTCCTTTCGAAGTAGTAAGCTTGAAAGAAGTACATACACTCGGCAGCAAGCTCATTTTTAAAAGGTTACAGCCTTTTAAAATTTACCTTTAGTCTTATAAGGCTGGGACACACATACACCTCAATATTTTGACGTTTTTTCTCATAGATACCGACACGTTCACCTCCTTGTTCTTTTTATTGACTACGACTTAATTTTAGATACAAGGGGCTGGAAATTTTCATTCCTTGATAATTCGAGAATATTTGCCTCGACTTGGTGATTTAAAAGCTTATACATTTGAATCTCAATTTATTTTTCAGGTCGAGTTGGACTTTTCAAATGATTCTTCTTCATATTTGTCGTAGTGAATGTCTCCAATATGAAAATTTTAAAAAGATCCAACTTAAATTTTTGGAATACAATACCTATTTATCATTAATTTTTAAGCAATCCTCATCACTAGTTTCCCTTATAATGGTACTTTTTTTAAAATAAAGTTAATAAAGTACAGGTATTGATCCAAATATCCCGCCTGATTGCTGTCGTTTTTCCATCTGAATATGTTGTGTCGATCGCCTCCGTGTCTTTGCTTTTCAGCCACCGGACACTGCATCACCAGGCGTATGCAAGCACTCGCTTGACGCTGTCGTATGCAAGAAGGGATTTGTTTCGTTCGGTAGACCGAGATTTCAGTTTGAACTTTACATGTTGAAAACTTTTCGATTTGGAAAAAACTACGAGCAAATCGTATTATAGGTGTAAGACTAAACCATCTTTATTAACACTGCGTTTACGTTTGTTTAAAGATTGATTATTCCTGTTCTGTTCATATTGTTTTATTTTGTTCGTTCGTGTTTCTAGGTACAGATTTTCTTTATTTCTCATACCGTTTACGAACAAATTTCTGAAATAAGCAATGAATGTCATTCATTTAGGGTGAGTTCTGGTTACGTCTTGCATTCGGGGAATGTTGAATATATTTTGTTCTCTCCCCATTTTTAGAAAAGCCTGACAATATGTTTGCTAAAGCTGTGATTTTGAACCTTTTGAACTGTTTGACGATAGTTAATTGTTGAACTCATCAACAAATTTTATCGACCGTGACAATCCTACTTACCTACACTTTTATTTTCACCCAGCCTGCATTTTGAAGACTTTATTCAGCACGCAGTGTTACCTCGTTCTTATAATTCATCACTAGAGCGTCAGAGAAGCCTCTCCCAAATATGCCGATCGAGGAGTGTTAGAATGGCTCTCATCAGCCAATAATTCATGGATTCGTATGCAAGGTGCGTTCTGTTCGGCGTCTTTCAAAGGCCCGCTACTCTTTAGAAGTCCTTCTATACATGCATTCTTCCCCTAATCCTTTGCCCAAAGATTAATCGTCTTGGATTTCTAAAGAAGCTCTCTCGCGAGAAGTTCATCTTTTGGGCCTTTCATTGATGAGCTCCTCAATCAGATCTTAGGACGCATCGCAACTTTGGCGACCAGTTGCCTCGATTGGAGTAACTTTGTGCCCACCATAAGTGGTGGGTGGGACATTTACTTGTGCTGGCTGTGGCTTAAGTGGTATGATGTTGGTACCGAGCATAGTGATGCTGGTGCCAAATATAGTGATGCCAGTGCCAAATATTGTTGTGTTAGTACTACACGTAGTATCAGTTCTGGGTCTGAGCAGCAGGTGGTACTGATACTTGTTCGGTGCTGGTGATGTTGTGGACAACTGTGGTATCAATACTTCTTATCGGGGTAAAAGTAGGTTTAATGATGCAAGAAGCATAAAGTTTCCATTATTAATAGTGGATAAATTGGACATTTTGAGCGCTAGCTAAGTTCATATATTATGGATACTGGGTTATTATGGATAGTATATTATTAGTAAATGAAATACTTCTGTGGCTAATCAGGAAAATATAATCAATAGAACTTCAACCGAAAGAATAGTACACCGACACCCAGAAGCATTTGTTATGGAGTGGGTTATTCGATACTGGCTTGTTTTTGAGCTATGACGGATTTTGAAAACTGTAACCGTTGATAGGAATCATTATTGAGCTGAAAATGTAAAAGTAATCCGTACAGTAGGATGGAAGGGGAAGGACAAAGAAAAATATCATTTAGAAGACATCTATGTATTGTTTAATGGCCCACGTTCTCCTGCCGTTTAAGTTACCAGTCAGTCTACTTGTATACGAGCACAATACTTTCCAAAACCGTGAACAGCATGAGACCTTTAACTGTAATTTCTGACGTAAAACTGCTTGAAAAATTCAGCAAATACTTTATTAGTGAAAGGAGGACCTTAATGACCGAAAACTCTTCTACACACTCCCAGGGCCAGTGTATGATTGTGATAAATGCGCGCGACTGAAATGCCTGTGCGTGTACGTGACGAAATTGACACGTGTTTTTGGTGTACGAGTACGTGTATGATTGATGCCTTTACTTTAGACGGCATGGGACTTGGGTAAACCAAGAATGGGCCAAACGGCTTGTTTATATTGCTTTATTCTATTCTGTTCTATATTTCCGAGGCATTGTATGGTTGCGCATTACGAGATTGTTGTACAGCGCATCTTAAGCGCATCTTATTGAAAACGGTAAAATTTTTCGATTTCTGGTTTTTGCGTTGTGATTCTTATGGTGGCAAAAAAGGAACACAATCGCTTGTTGATATTGATTTTCTCCCTCCAAAACTCTATTTACTTCTGTTTTAGCGTGAAAACTGCGAGAGGAGATCGATTTGGGTCGAAATGCAAAAAATACATTATTTCCCCCTGAAATCGCCATTATTTCGAAAAAATGAGAAAAAGTACGCTAATAAAATGTTTTCTATATTCAATTTTACCCACTATGTTTCTATGGACCAGAAGGTTCGTTCCTATAGCCTCATTCTATTCTATTCTATTCTATGTTGCGCTTAATTTCGTCGTTCCATGCATTTAATCTTTTCACTAAAATGCCCTCCTTGAGGCATCTTATTCTTAATGACTTGACACTTTTCGTGTTGAGTTTCTGAGCGTTGCTCGGTGACGATGTACTGATAGTGTCTGTCTTCGTCAGCGTACCTTAGAGAATTCTCCTTAGTGGTTACCCTAGTTACCCACCACAGAATCAACAATACATTTTTTGGAGACTTTAAATGTAGGCTTGTTATTTAACAGTTTTTTTTCATTTTCTACTTTTTGTCTCTCTCATAGGGGAAGCTTTATCTCGTTAAGATGCTTAAACTGTTTGATACTGTTTTTAAACACAACATATAATGTAATAAGGTTCTTATACCTCGTGCCATAATACCTTCATTGATCACGTCATCAATTTTCTGAAAACAAGTGTTCTTACTGATTACTTTTTCCTCAAGCAAAGAGCGGGGTTTCTCTGGCCCTTAGAGTAGATTATTTAGTCTTTTTAGTAGTTTCTTTCGCGGGAAATCTTTATTGTGTACCAGGTCTCATCGCATGAAGCCTTTGATTGCACGACGGAGTCATTAATATCAGCAAGGTCTGTTGTCGCTACCACGTCCCCCGCTGCCTCTATCCTGTCTACAGTCTCCAGTGATGACACTCATCTACGCTCCTTAAAATAAAGTTGCAATGACTTCCGACGCTTATTAGGTTGGATGTTTATTTTTGGTTTCTACGAACCTGTTTTTTTTACTTTAAATGATTCCACTACATTATAATACACAGTTTGCTGCTTGCTGGGCAGGCTCTCTATCACGTTATTAAGGATTTAGGTAGGAGGAAATTCGGTAGGGTGTACATGTGTTGAAAGCATTATATTGTGGATACTAAAGGCACATCCTTCAATGTAGAAACTCCTTCGCAAAACCCACGTCCATGGGCAAATCAAACGAAAAAAATCAGTAAAAAACACGTGAATTTTCACTTGCGAGTCTACTAGTGTGAGATACGTAAGACAGCAATTCCGTTTGATTTAAAAACGGCTGTCGCAATTGTCTGTAAAATTTTTGATGTATTAAATGAGTTAAGGAAAAGCGCACTCTAGTGTTGAATGACAGCGATGGTATATGCTAAAAAAATTCAAATTTAAATGATGACCTCACTTGCTAATTTTTCTCATGAATAAATTTTACACAATTGGCTTAAAAGATGAAATGTTAGGGAATTTAGGACAACTCTTGTTGGGTAGAATTTCATTTTCATACGTTGTGAATGTTCAATGCATCTTGAAGGTAGCGGAAACTCCTGAGCTCTTCTCGGAGGTGGGTGAGACTCCTGAGCTCTTCTCGGAGGTGGGTGAGACTCCTGAGCTCTTCTCGGAGGTGGGTGAGACTCCTGAGCTCTTCTCGGAGGTGGGTGAGATTCCTGAGTTCTTCTCAGAAGTGGGTAAGATTCCTGAGTTCTTCTCAGAAGTGGGTGAGACTCCTGAGCTCTTCTCGGAGGTGGGTGAGATTCCTGAGTTCTTCTCAGAAGTAGATGAGACTTACAAACTTTTCTCGAGAGGTTTAGCTATATACCGTATATAGATACATTTGTTTTCCTCATGAACGTGAACTTCAGTGTGAACAGATATTTTTATTGCTCAATCATGTGCTAAAGTTGTTCCAGTACAGTCCTGTCGAGTCCCAAATGTTAATTACAGCCTCAAGATTACGTAGCTTTGAGCTGAAGCTTCACGATCCAGTCCAGAAAAAACCTGTATCTGTGTTTGAGCATAGAATTTTCTGTACGCTTATTAATATTAATTTTATACTTCAACATAATGAGAGACATAAGGTACGATAATATATCTCCTAAGAATCACGAATTTGACTTTGTGTAAAGAACAAATGTTTTTGCACGTTCCTGTATCAGTTTATATTAGAGTTCAAAATAAAGTTTGCATTTTATCATGTAATATTCTTCATTTCAAAATGGCACAAATCATTTCGTAGTCAATGAACGTTTTCAATTCATAATTTTATAAATTTTTAGTTTCGCTTATTTTGAATAACATGAAAATTATTTAATGATAAAAGTTCCAGAAAACAAGCTTTTAGATTTAGTGTCATGAAAAAGAATAAACTTCAAAAGACGAACTTGCAAAGAAAGTTAGGAACTTCTATTATTCTAGATTTCATAATAAATTTCCAATAGCTTAATGTGAACTAACACTGAATGTGTTATGTACCGGCTCTCGGAAAACTCTGAATGTTGTTCATATTTAATAAATTTTTCTAGCCCTGGAAAATTCTCAATGCTGAAAATTGGGGAAAAATGAACTCTTTTAGTTGTCGATGTGTAGATGTAAAGAATAGACAAATGTGGCCGAATTATAAGTTTTCAAATTTCACTTCTAAAATAATTGATCATAGAAATGAGCTTATTCGCGCTTTCATTTGTTGCGCTATCGAATTTGATTTTCCCATTTCAAGGTTCAGCGCATTCTGTTGAAATAATTGAAAAAAATTGTTCATGCCTGAAATGAGATTTTAAAAATTGTGAAATATCCTAAGAGGCTCGCGTGAGCGCTAGAATAAATGACAATTGTTTGAGTCTTCATTGTCTGTAACTTGGGCGACCTTTCTTTGTGGTCTATGAAGGAGTTATCACTGTGCCCTCAGAGCGCTCCTTCACCTTTATTGCCATCATCATAAATGTCATTGGAACTGTCATTACAATTCATTAACATTGTCGCGAGATCTGTCGTATGAACAGTCTTTAGACCTGTCATTACGACTCAGTAAAGGAATCTTAAGAATACTCATTAAATCTGATGCCGGTCATTTTAACTGTCATTCTGTGTCATTGTCTCGTTATGACCGTCCTTACAATTGTCAATATGTGTAGCTCATTATAACCATGATCACAATTGTTACTATAACCCGTCAAAACTATCATAACAATAATTGCAGATATACAATTATGACTTCCATTATAACAATATAATGCCAACTTCATCGTTTGTCAAAAATAAGACGACGTAGTTCATGAAGATATCGTTTCTTTTTATTGGTTATTGCAATAATGTGCACCAGTCGTCATTTTCCTTTTTGGCAGCTAATTTAGGTTTTTTGCTGTTGACAAGCGTCATTTGTTGTGTGGTTTTGTTACGCTTGAGGTGACTGCTCGTACGAAAGCTTGATTTGTTTTGACTGCTTCTATGATAGCAGTCTTACGTCGAGCACGACACTGATGATCAAGCTGTTGTTCATGAAGCAGCACTAGGACGTAGTCTAATGATTGAACTCGTGAGCGAAGCATTTATGTGGTGTGAGATTTTAAAGCTAAAACATGGAAGTAGTATCACCTCGTCTGCTTGAATTTTGTTGTCGAATATTGGCATGTCAATTTTATTTGTGTTTCGTAAATCGAAGTGGTTTCGTGAGGTGTGTTAACAGGCTCAGATATTTACGGTGAACATATAATTAATTTTATTGTTAAAATGACTTTAGTCGATGTGTATTGCAGCGCATATTGTGTCCAAATCGCAGTCAAAACAGACATCTACAATGCCCATATTATAAGAAAAGCGTCCCCATTTTATGCATGCATTATAGGAAAAAGTCATGCGCTTTTCGAATATTTACACATTTTGTTCTGAGTGACAGAACTAACAAAATCATTAAATGGTGTTTGTACGTTACGTATTTCTTTTCAGTGCAAGGAAAGTCTTGGATTGCGATGAGTCATCAGAGAATTCTTTATTCGATTTTATTTTATTTAGGAAGTATAGTTTTACGGTATGAAAATACCGCGTAACCTGGAAAAAAATTGGTTGATAATATCTAATTCCTTATTTGTATTACTAATTTCATCACTCAGTAATGAAATTGGTGAATTTTGAAAGTATTCTGTATCAGTTAAATGTGATTAGAAACAAAGGTACTACTCTGGCCTAATATTGTAAAAACAACCCTATGTACTACAGAATATTTACTATCATTATTTAAATACTGTAATTGTACAACGAAGAATTCAAGATAAAAATCCTAAAGAAAAATATTCTGGTACGCAATTTTCAGCAAAATTCTGCAAATTGTTCAAATTTGAACTCGCTTTTTATTGAATTTTTCTCTCCCGCAGCGGGGTCACCATTTGCCGTGATCAGCTCATGCTTTCGGTCGAGCATCAATATAATCAATGACCAGACAGCTGTCTGCCATCCAGGGATTGATAATTAATCAAGTTATGCTTTTGTAGCTCGGGCCGTCGAGCCATGATTAGTGGCACAAATTTCGGCGGCGCTTCCTGCTGTGGTCGTAATCTGCGTAACTTGCCTCAATTTTGCGGCAAAACAGGCGCTTCGAAAAGTGAAAACCTGACCTCATTTTGTGGTGTCCAGTAAGGTCACTTCTCTTGCATTATTTACGGTAATTTTATTTGCTTCGTTAACGTTATATCACTTGATTCTTCTGCATGAATTGTAATGCATTCTCAATGTTAACGTTATTCAAAACTATATGAATTAGCTATTGTAATATGACCATAATTTGAAGGTTTTGGCACTATTTTTAATTTTTTGAAAAAAACATACATTTTTCAGAATTCATGTTTCTATGATTCGGGTTTTCGGTTTCCTAGAAAGTATTTCAGTGAAAACATCACCTGAAAATGTAAAGAAATTTATATTTCATTCACAACTGAATCGAACGATACAAGTTTGTTGAAAATTGAACCAATATTTTCTTTGTGTGATAATATCTAAGATTGAATCTTTCTATTTGGTGTGGTTGGCAAAGAAACTTTCTTAAAATAATTATCAGCTTCAGTTCTTGCAGTAATTGCTGAAAATGCGTGATTCACATACCTTGGTGAACTCTTGTACGTATGATACATCCAGTAGACGCCCTGACCCTCTCAGCCAAGCGTGAAGGTACTCCGAGTCTTGCAAGGACTCTCACCCACTTGAGTACGTAAACATTTCGATGCTTCGTAAATATGACATTTCTTCTCCGTAGATTTCAATCATTGTCGTTACCTGTTTGCAGAATGTAAGCATTAAGAAGTCAAGAAACAGTCATTTCAATTACATCACGTTTAGCTTTCAGCTCGAGACTCGATACTGAAAACAGTAGTTTTAGTTTCGTTTACTTCGATTACACTCAATTCTGCCCTCGGTGATCCGCTTCGTAGCTTTAGCCTTGCTTATATCTACCCCAAGATACAAACTAAATTTGTATTATAAATAAATAGCCGTTTTTCGATGGAAACATTTATGCGGATATACAGTGACTAATCAACATGTGAAGTCACTGAAAAGATGAACACGTAGTGTTAATGTTAAGGTAACTTTTTGCCACTACCATACGAGTGTTGTGTAGACGATACTATCATTTTCTTCGAACGTGAATACTTTTTTTCAATGCGTACCTAATAATAAACATCGGGGTATAAAGTTTACTTCAGAGTAACAAGTTAACAATAGAAAAAGTTCTATTGGTACAAATCTTTACCGTTCAGGTGAAAGCTTTTATTTATGTTTATTGAAAACTCCCAGTATTTTATTTGAGTTTTAGTTATATTATAGTATAAATCAAATCGTATAATCGTATAGTATATAGTATAAATCAAATCGACTAATTTAATTTTATCAAAAACCGGGATTTCTTTTACTTTTTCCTCTTATTTTGTTTCTGTTATATTTCAGGCTTATAAATTGGTGCTTTTTTAACCTTATAAATGTTAACATGTTAGAAAGGTTTAATTTTTCATAGAGCATAAAAAAAAATCCAGATAGATTATAAATTGTGTTTTGCCTAAAACTAAATAGAATTTTATGTGAATTAATGTTGCTCTTCAGATTATTCTTCTTCCGAGGAATTTAGATGTATACGAGTATATACATATGTGTATGTGTGCAAGTATGTATGTATATGAATATGTATGTGTATGGATATATATATATGTATATATATGTGTATATATGTACATATATATATGTGTATATATGTGTATATATGTGTATGTATATGTGTATGTATATGTATATGTGTATGTATATGTATATGTGTA
>VCRD01000185.1:200342-324359 GCA_006783055.1 Trinorchestia longiramus
ATGTTTATGTATACCCGTAGGTACTGCTGTTCTATCATCTATGATACTATGCATAGAATACCTACCACTTAAGGATTTTATGATAAGGCATTTTTAAAAACCAATGATGTTACATATCTTATGTACCAACTTTATTGGAAATATACGTTTTTGTTTGTTTGTTTGTTTGCTCGTACAAAGTTTGCTTCAGCTACGATTTCAGAATTATTGAATGTGTATTTCATCATTCATACTTCAACGCTAAGGCGTATCTGTGAGCGATTGCTTCACACAAAAGGCTTTTGTCTAATCTGAATCCTACAATAAATTCTGTTCAAAATCCAGATTTGTATTTTTTCTTGTATCATGAAAATTGTAAAAAATAAGTTATAATTATATCAAGAGTTTCGCAGAAAAAACTTGTGTTCTTCTTTCAGTTTTAAATTATTCAATTGACTAGCATACTATCTTGCTAAATCTTTCATATTCTTCTTTCCGTTTTAAGTTATTCAACTGAATAACTACTACTACTAGTAGTACTACTACTCTCTTTCCCCACTCGTGCGCGCGACCTCAGCTCTGTGAGTGAGGGTTGCTGGATGTGGTGGGCGTAGTCATGGAATTGCTGTTTTTATTGTCGCCTTTTAGTATTGTTAATGTTATTTTTCTTCTCACCCTATAGTAAAGCAACAACTGCAATAGTTCCTGTGGTCAAAGCAACATAACTGTAATAGTTCCTGTGGTCAAAGCAACATAACTGTAATAGTTCCTGTGGTCAAATGTTTCGCTTTGATAAACTTAGAATGTAAGATTCATGCTTAATTAATTTTGATTTCAAAATTAATTAAGATTGTTAATCTTAACCAATCTCTTACCAGATTGTTACCTGTAAATGAACTCAAACTTAAAAACGTTCAGATCAAATACTTTTTGATTATTCATTTTTATTTGCTATGACGTTAGGATAATTTTATTACTCAATCACTAGGTACATTCTCTGTTCGTTGCAGAGCCAGAGTTTAGCTTCGACGATGAGTTAAAATTATTTGAGCTATATACAGAGATTCATATGAATTATCAAATTATTTGAGTGTTATGTGAAACTGGAATGTTTATATTGTTTCAGTATTGTTAAATCTTCAGATTAAAACTATGATGCTATCGAACGACACAAATCTGGTCCTTGTTTCATCGCATTTTCATTATTGCTGGGTGCATGAAGGTAAACACCATCATTGTTTACCAAAAAATGGTGGTCTGATAATTAAATTATTGCTTCTATCAAGTGAATGTGAGGTTTTTAGTGATGACTGGAAACGCTTTTCTTAAAAAAGTTCCCTCGACTGCCCCTCCCTGCCCCTGGTCGGCACGCGCTCTGTGACTTGCAAATTGCCTCCATGTTCTCTTAATCTGACCTCAACGATGAGATTTTAAACTCATTATCTTCTCATTTGACACGGGGCTTGTTTTTCATCCCCACGGAATTGTTTTTCCCACCACTAATGGCCACTTTAGAAATCCTCGACAAAAATTCGTGCATTGGATGCCTGCTGTGGTTCTTTTATTCATGCTGTTCATTGATATCCTTAGATGATGCAAGAATTGTTTGTGAAGTTTCGGAAAGCCCTCGTACCTCGTAGTTTGCATTCTTATTGACTCAAACACTTGACTAGACTCTTTGTTTTGTCACTTTCATATAGGAACTCAGTGCCGTGCTTAAATTAACCCGTGTTAGATTGAGCACATCATCATTCCTTTTTACCATTACTGCAGGTGCTGTGTACGCTTTGTTTGCATGAAGCGATGTTATGGAAATCCTGGAAATTCCGCAGTGCCTCCGTCCGGGCGCCGCTGTAACACACGTCATCCTTTGTCTTAGCCAACGCGCTCGCTGGCCGTTGGGCACTGGGTTGGAATTTTAATGAATTTGCATTGAAGTCACGTTCGACAGAGCCCTCGTATTGGCATGCCGAGTTAGGAACAACGTTAGGCACTCCTGCTTCAGATCAATGGCGACTCAGTTCAATTCTGGGCCTTGAATATTGTTGTAATAACGTGGTTCTGCCAACAGGCACGCTTCATGTACCCGTTCATTGGATGACATCTTCGCTTTACATGCAAAAGAAGCTTTGGATTCACTTCACATATCTTACGAGGACCTGCTTGTGCAAAAAATAACTGGCAGCTAAATAAAGCGATCTATTTTATATTAATATGCTCTGTAGAATGTATTTAATTTTTGCATATTTTCATATTTCTGTAGAGCCTTTCAAAAATTTTGGAAAAGGAAAGGGATTCCATTGTTTTTCTTAAGTCTTGTTACTTACTAGAAAATAGATTTTCTTAGTTTCATATCAAAGAGATTTTGTACATGTCAGTAATCAAGGCTAACAATCATGACTATAAACCCGACCAAAAAATGTCGACGGTCTTGTGTTGCATGATAGAGGGTGATTTCGTGATGAGGTAAGCTCCGTTCTCTTGTGAAGCAAGCAATCGTGATAGTAAAAGGTCTCTTTGGTGTGTGTGCTCTTCCATTCACGTGTCCAGTAACACCTTCTACAGCTCACAGAAGCACTCAGTTCTCTGATCCGCTTTGCCTTCCTTATCTCTCAAATATGAAGGATGTGCGCTCGCCTTGATGTTCTCAAAGCCTTTCGTGTATTTCTCCCTCTACCAGAAAGACCTTTGACAGAGGTGATCTTCACGGAGCGGCAAAGTCCGCAGCTTGCGGCCGAGCTAACATTTCTGATCTTATATGCTCCTTTTGGAGCAAGCAAAACTGCCTCAAACGAAAATTGGCAGAGGGGCAGGCCAAGAAAGTGAGCTCCTTACCAAATTAGGACTTCATCTCGATGTTGACGATAGGTGACTGGAAGTCTTTGAGTTTGGTCTAAAATGTAATTACCCTACGCAGGATTGGTGGGCAAACACCTTTACAGCGGCCGACTCCATTGCCTAGAGGAGGCTTACCTCGTAGCAGGGGATTGGGCGTCTCTATAACGAGGCCCTGCGCCTCACAATGCTGCCTCACTTCATCTTAATATTATTTCCTGGACTCTGTTAAAAGCTCCTGTTAGCCCTCCTCTTGAATCGAAGAATTCTCTTTTATTTAGAATCAATTGGGTACGTGTTTTGCTGAATTACGGTACTTAATTCTTTCATTTTTTCCGCACGCCGCACATTCCCATCCCTCGGTGAACAGTGTTCGATTTGAGAATTAGTGTGCATTTTAGGCGTATTTATGTACTTTCTTACCATTCATTTGTGGATATTATACATTAGGTTTTTTTCAACCTAATATCGCAGATTTTTTGATAAACTAATGGTTTTTAAAGGAATAACAGGCACTGAATAACTTACTTAGAGTGTAGTACAGAAGTCAAATTCAGTTGCTGCGCGCATTTTTTCCTTAAATGTATTTTAAGCGTATGGCTTGCTACCGCAATTTGATATTTTCTCAACATATTTCACAACAATTCTCGCGACGCGAGTATATAATTCAATGCAACTTATACCGCAACATGGACTAGATTGCAGCACGGACTAGATTGCAGCACGGACTAGATTGCAGCACGGACTAGATTGTAGCACGGACTAGATTGCAACACGGACTAGATTGCAGCACGGACTAGATTGCAGCACGGACTAGATTGCAACACGGACTAGATTGCAGCATGGACTAGATTGCAGCATGGACTAGATTGCAGCACGGACTATTGTAACATATTACTATTTGTTTATTCAAATGAATGTAACGAAAATTTACTTTGCATTTTCATTTATATTCGTGATACAGAAAAAATCAGTTAATTTTATCTTTTGAGTTGATTATTTATTCAAAAAGTATTTTGAATTCCTTCAGATGTTTTTATTAACTACAACTTAAGTGTAAATTTCAAGAAAACATTCGTTTGTCGTTAACACAGAAAACAGTTTTTTGCCTCGAACTACAAAAAGAACATTTATATTTGGTTATTAGTGATCAAGTTATTAACATTCAAATGAAGGGTTCCGATTTTTATGTAATGCCCTGTTGAATGAAATGCGAGCATATTGTATTACAAATATATAATAAAACACAGATATACAGTGTGGTGAAACAAGTACAGTATACGGACGGTTCTTGAATTTTTATTTTAATGCATTTTCAGACAATACATCTGGAAGACTCGTAAAACATACATTATTTGCAACAACTAATCAGCAGGACTATGAATTGTCCCAAATGAATTTATTGTATGAAGAAATAACTAAATAAAAGGTGAAAATGTACAGTGGATGCAATAAATATCCATCACGTTGTCGAGGTTTGGTGACTATGCTTATACAACTCCAAAACAAATAAAATTTGAACGACCATTCCATATGTTGCCTCCGTCAAGCGTTAGAATTGGGATAGTATTCTACGGATCAAACGCGGAGTCTTTTTTCCTCCAAATGTGACTAACACTATTCTGGTAAAATAATTCAATTTTCATCTGATCAAACCATAGTACAGTGTCTCAAAGCTTTGCAGGTTTCTCCAAATGATCACTCGCAAATTCCAGACGAATTTTAACGGGAATAGACTTCAACAAAGGTGTCTTTCTTGGTGGTCGTGAACGAAGCCCTTCGTCTCTGAGTAAGTAACTCATTTGAGGGTTATTGTTTACTTTGCTGACAATATTTCTGGCTATAAGATCTGCAATTTTTTAATGGGCGCTCTGAACTTGGTAGACTAGTATTTGACTGTCTTAAGTGAGAGTATTCAATACACAAAAGTTTGAACACTCTACGCTTGTGGACGTGCTTCTTCAGTATTCTTCACAAATTTTGATTGCAATTAAATCCGGTGATTGACTGGACCATGGCAATGCATTAATATTATTATCTTTAAACCAATCATAGTGGTTTTGGGCCGTTTGTTTGGGATCGTTGTCTGTTTGGAACCCCCATTCATTTCCACTATTAAGTTTTTTATACTAATTTAGGCAAATTGTCACTTAATATCTTCTAATACTTGTCACTATTCATTGTTGCTTCATTTATTTTTAGAGATGCGGTCACATTGAAAGAAAAACAACCGTAAATCATTGTGTCTGCCACCACGCTTTACAGGAGGTAGGATATTCTTTTGATTCTAGGCAATTCCATTTTGTCTTCAAACATATCATGTGTGTATCCACATGGCCAAGACGCTCGGCTTTTGATTCATCCGACCATGAATTTTGTTTAAAAAGTCAGTATCGTACTTTAAAAAGTCTCTGACAAAGTGTAGTTTTGGTTTCAAATGAGTTTTTGTGAACAAACGATAGTGAAAATTTTCCTGATGAAATTCATTACTGGTGCATGTTTTTACAAACCTGAGTCCCACTAGCACCAAGATTGTTTTGAGGTTGTTTTATAGTAACAAATGAGTCATACTGGGCAGCAAGAGACATGCAACAACCACTTCTGACTGGTATTTTATGAGGTGCGCCAGCTCATAGAAAGTTTCCAATGGTTCCAAACTATTTTCATTTTTTATAATGGAACCTAGTGTGCTGAAAGGAACAATCAAGCTCATAGAAGTATTCCTATTAGTTGTTTGCAGTATGCATGAAAATTACACGGAAGAACCAGTCATCGGATATTTCACATTGTGTAGGATTTTGCAGCGTTGTTAGAGCGGCATCCAAATGATGACTGACTCCCAATAAAACAGTTTACGGACGACGAAAGGAAGTATATGCACTTGAAAAATCTGTAACAGATTCCGAAATAATCCTGGTCTGTCTATGGGAGAAATTTCCGGAATGGACTTTAATAATACATTCTGAACCAAGTGTTCAAAAATATTTTTTGATCCCTTTTTATGTTATTTGTTTATAGATTACATACATCCGTAAAAAGGTATGGCTCAGTTTTGCTATTTAGTAATGATTTTATTTTAAACTATGCACTTATTATGAATCTTGCATTTGTATTGTCTGAAAATGCATTCACAAGCCTTTTGAAACTCTTCAAATGCTGGTTTGAACAAACAGTACATTGTAACATGGACGTAGTGTACATTGCAACATGGATGTAGAGTACATTGTAACATGGACGTAGAGTACATTGTAACATGGACGTAGTGTATATTGCAACATGGACGTAGAGTGCATTGCAACATGGACGTAGAGTGCATTGCAACATGGACGTAGAGTGCATTGCAACATGGACGTAGAGTGCATTGCAACATGGACGTAGTGTACATTGTAACATGGACGTAGTGTATATTGCAACATGGACGTAGTGTATATTGCAACATGGACGTAGTGTACATTGTAACATGGACGTAGTGTACATTGTAACATGGACGTAGCGTACATTGTAACACGGACGTAGAGTACATTGTAACATGGATTTAGTGTACTCATATATGTATTGTGACATAAATATCCATGCATAGTATTGCAACACGGAAGAAGTACGGCGTAGCATCGAGCTTTAACGATTCCGTCCATAAATCTTCTGAGATTGGATCAACAAAATTCTTTACAGAAGTTTCTCAACAGAAATGAACGGATGATGATGGATGTAAATATCCGTCACGACAGTTTGCTGTGATGGAAATTAATATTTAGGTCTTCATAATATATGAACTAAAAAATCTATGTAATGGTATATACAGAATTTACATCTAAATTAATTTTACCGGTAACTGCGATCATAATTCCGATATTAAATAAAATATATTTGTGCTAAACGATGGTGTAGTCTCATTGTGTCGCCCAATTAATGTACTAATGTATTAATGTAGTTCTGCTCCCCTTTTGTGTCAGTCTCAAAAAAAATTATGAAGTAAGAGTAATAATAGGTGATGCCATTACTTAACGTACTATGTCTTGTGACGTTACACATTCACTACATCCGTGTTCCATTACGAGTAAGAATATCTTGCCATTTTTTTGCCGAACTTTGATCGGAAAGTTCACTACTGAAACATTTACATTATTTACGAACGTGTTAAGACCTTTCTTTTTCTTCTGATTTATAGATGAAAATCTCTTTTAATGATAGCTTGTACATGTGATCTATTCAGGACAGCTTCTGATGCTAATTTTCTAGTAAATTTTGAATCATTATCGTCTAGCCAAGATTTTACGTCGTTATTGTTTTCTTATGTCCGTTATGTCATTGTTTTCTTCTGTCAGTTCTGTCATTGTTTACTTATGTTCGTTCTGTCATTGTTTTCTTATGTCTGTTCTGTCATTGTTTTCTTATGTCTGTTCTGTCATTGTTTTCTTATGTCCGTTCTGTCATTGTTTTCTTATGTCCGTTCTGTCATTGTTTTCTTATGTCCGTTCTGTCATTGTTTTCTTATGTCCGTTCTGTCATTGTTTTCTTATGTCTGTTCTGTTATTGTTTTCGTATGTTTGTTCTGTCATTATTTTCTTATGTCTGTTCTGTTATTATTTTCATGTCTGTTCTGTCATTGTTTTCTTATGTCTGTTCTGTCATTGTTTTCTTATGTCTGTTCTGTCATTGTTTTCTTATGTCTGTTCTGTCATTGTTTTTTATGTCTGTTCTGTTATTGTTTTCGTATGTTTGTTCTGTCATTATTTTCTTATGTCTGTTCTGTTATTATTTTCATGTCTGTTCTGTCATTGTTTTCTTATGTCTGTTCTGTCATTGTTTTCTTATGTCTGTTCTGTCATTGTTTTCTTATGTCTGTTCTGTTATTGTTTTCGTATGTTTGTTCTGTCATTATTTTCTTATGTCTGTTCTGTTATTATTTTCATGTCTGTTCTGTCATTGTTTTCTTATGTCTGTTCTGTCATTGTTTTCTTATGTCTGTTCTGTCATTGTTTTCTTCTGTCAGTTCTGTCATTGTTTACTTATGTTCGTTCTGTCATTGTTTTCTTATGTCCGTTCTGTCATTGTTTTCTTATGTCCGTTCTGTCATTGTTTTCTTATGTCCGTTCTGTCATTGTTTTCTTATGTCTGTTCTGTTATTGTTTTCGTATGTCTGTTCTGTCATTATTTTCTTATGTCTGTTCTGTTATTATTTTCATATGTCTGTTCTGTCATTGTTTTCTTATGTCTGTTCTGTCATTGGCTTACCTAAATTTGGAAGATTGTTCGCAGTTATTTTTTCTTGTCATTTCTGATATTTTTCCGTATGGGTTTTGGATCTGGCTGAAATTAATAGGAATTATTAATTTTTTATTCTCTCTATTGATATTGTTTTCATTTATTTCATAATAAACTTCCGTCGGACAAGCAGTAGGTGAGTTGTTGTTGCAAAATATTTAACAAATATTCAAAAATAATTTTAAAATGCAGCGTGTCATATGTATTACTTTGAGCGTTATTCAGTTACAGAAAAAATCTTAAGATAAATTTTTTTAATTATTTCTTTTAACTTCGTACCACTAACATAAAAATAGTTGTAGCAAATATAAATAGTTATGTATTTTTCCCCACCCTCTACCTAATTGAGACCTGAAACATTTTTGATTAGATCTCAAGTTTTCCCAAAGCCTTTTTTATTTCAAACATTTTAGCTGCAGCAGAAGTCAAGACAGATATGGTGTACGAACTTTTTTCTTCTTGAGAGTTATTTAAGAATCATTAAGAGAATGAGTGCAGTGCATCAGATGGAAATGTTTTTTTAAAGTTTTGAGTTTATGATCACATTACATTCTGATTGTTTGAATTTTACGGCTTCTCCTTAACCCTTTCGGTACTGACGGCATCTCTGGTAGCCGCAGTCATTTTTCGCCTATTAAGATGCAGAGCAACACGTGTGTCTGTGCAAACGCTGGTAGGGCAGTGCAAGCTACAGTTTGATCAGGACAATGCAGTGACCGTAAAACATCACAAAGCATCTTTTTTTAAATTTGATGTTAAATATGTTGAAAAAGGTTCTGATATTTGCATCATGGTACCGAAAGGGTTAAATGAAGAATTGAAGTGCAAGCCCTTAACATCAACCGTATAGATGTGAGTGGTAACTAGTGTTGTTAATGCCTGATATCTTACATATGACTTACCAAAAATTATACTTAAAAAAAACAAAGATAACGAGCATAAACGAACTTTGGCCTGGACGGTTTCGAAATTTTCTGATAGTCATTCATTTTACTAGTTTTACATTCGAACTCCATGAATAAGTCCATCTAAGTACTGTGATGACATATAGTGGCTAGTATTTTTCTTACGACGTTGCCGAACTGTAGTGTCCACATTGACGAAGTCCAACCTAATTTTACGTAAGCATTTATTCATGGTAGTCGACGCTTGGCAGGTCTCCTGCTTACATTAGTCCACAACACTTCTACTCTCCTTGCGCTTCTGAGTTGACAAATATCTGTGTATGAAATGCATGGCTTACCTTAACTGATCTTCCATGTCAGAACATTTCTGAGTCACACGTTGGGAAAAAGTAGTGGAAAAAGTCAAAATCCTGTTCTTTTTCAATGATCCCTTTTTTGTATGACCAGTAAGTGAGACGCAGTTGCTGTTTATGTCTCCCCATAGTGATGTCAAATATTTTAAATTTTCAAACATTTTATACAATTGAGCTCGCTGAGCAAAATCATCATGCGCGAAGAAGAAAACTAGCCATCGTTTCTTATTTTTGTGCACATTCCGTGCTCATACCTTGCAGCCAGGAGATCATTTTTCCAAAACTAGGGAATATTTTTCTTGGTTACAGTAAATACAAAGTGCGCGGCGTGTCACCTGCTGATGCAAAACGAAATAAAAAATGACTTGTTTTTCATTGCACGTCTGATTAATCACTGGTATTTTTAGGAAGTGTTCAATCTAATTTCGTTCTACCACGCGCGTCTTTCTGACAGTTTTTGACGATGGAATTAATTTTGTCAGAGAAAAATATTTTTGGATGAGTTGTTAACTTTTTTCATTGTTCTCTTTGTAAATGTTTGTGAATCATGAAGTCGATGAACGAAAATTTATGGAGCAGGGCTTGAAAGAAAACTTAAGAGTTTAATCTTAGAGTAATTCTATTGTATCAGAAATCACAGAACCAATCTAGTCTCTCATTTGAATTAGAAAAAGATTTTAGACTGTAATTATGCATCGTGCAATAAAAGGACAGTGAAGTGCAATACGGAACTTTCTGAAAACTTGAAATTGACTGGAAATGAAGTAAGCCCTATTTCTGCTTTTTTATCTCTCGTATAGTGTTTCCATGAGAAGTTTCTAATATTTATCAACAGTTCTGTGAAATTGAAGTAATTGAAATATATCACACCTGCCTAAGTGAAGTGCTTCCAGGCGCTAATTGCACCACTTTTCCTAACTGCATATTTAATGGCGGGTCAAAATGTTTATTTTTAGATAATAGTAAAAATGGAAAATCTGAGAACGTTATTTTGTAGGAATGTATAAACGTATAATTTTTATAGGAAATAACCATTTACTTTAGTTAACTTGAGTACGAAATGAAAAAGATTCTTCTGTACACCGTATACAGTGTACACTGCCATTTAACATTTAGATTCGGGATGTTATGTATGATTATATTGTGTATGGATATATTGGAGACATCAGAGGAAGGCATGACACGTGTGCAGTATCCATTATACTCCGTGCATAAACGAACACTGAACGGTGTCGTAAAATCGGCCTTCGACGTAGTGAAATGAAGCTGAAAGCTAGCTCCACCATCACAAAGAATGCATCCGATGAAAGTTGCTTCCCATTAGGCGGAGTGAACCTTACATGATGTGAATCAATAAATAACCAGCTGCCAAAAGGCTGTTTTTGCAATGCAGGCAAGCATTATGCAGAATTCGAAATTTTTCACGTACTTGACAATAGTTGTGTTCTTTGGAAATCTAGCACTAGCACGGACCTGTAGTTTATTATGTTAGCTGCAAGTTATAACCTGCGTTGATGATCAATGACTGGTAGCATTCTATGACGTATCGTTGATTTTTCTGTCTTGCAACGACGAATGCTTAGTTTTGACGTGTGTTTAGGGTAATTATCGTGTTGAGATTACTGCTTACATGGTCCTTTAAAGATTGTCCTTGTGCATTTCTGGACTCGTTTTTGTTAATGTGGAGGTAACTTATCGAAAGTATGAATGTGTCCCATAACATATGTATGTACAATTGATGTACGGTCAAACATGATTTTAGTAGAGGTATTTTTCAAATTATTAGCTAATTTTTTTGCGACCCAACCTAATTGTATTCATGAAAAGCAGTTTAATTTTATTATTTTTTTGTCAAAAAATACATTATAGATACCTTGTAATTGAGTAGCATAAATTTGTTTGCACACAAGATACGATAAATTTTGAAAAAATTACTTGTAACTAATTTCAATGAGATCATCACTTAGCCGTTTCTTCAGCAATATTCCTGCGTTTTTTATCCTTAACGTGAAAATTCAAGTTTAAATTCTTTAAATCATTAGCACTTAAGTCCATGTTGTTCGACAGGATGAATATAATTTCATTGAAAGTCATTTCGCACAGTTACATCGTATTGTATAATTAGAGCCTGTCAATTCAAACCGCTTCTCATGTACATAAGAAGTGCATTTATAAGTATTTTCTTGTTCTGTAATTACTTGGTATTCGAGGGTACCTGGAATGCAGTGAGTTGTCGGCAGCAATACTAAAGGTAAGCCCTAGCTGCTCCGGACCCGCAGTGCCCAGGACCAGGTGTGTTCTGCTGTCCGTCATTCATCTCAGTTCAGCTCAAAACGGACAGGAGGACTGTTAGTTTTTGCGCTCCATTTAATGGAACTCATTCTGTGTGTCATTAGCAATGGAGGCCCGGAATATGAGATGGCTGAGTTTGTAGGCCTGCCTAATAGAGGCCATCCAAACAGACCACCGAGTGGCGTCTTCTTCAGGCCCACAGCTTTGGGTCCATGAATCTTGATCGCGGAAACTCGTTAGAGTAAAATCAAGCGATTCAGTAACCTAAATCTTCATTTTTGTCTCTCAAGTTGCTAGTCTTCTAGTTAAAAGACCAAATTTTTTATTCCATTTTTGTCCACCTCCGAGTCGAGTGCAATATGTTCGAATTCTTTGTAACAGTAAAACTAGACGGATTTTTATGGGATAAATTTTTCTAGAAAATCTTTCTCAAGAATATCATTGATTTGATATTTTCAAAAGGGTTCCTGTTATAACGATGTCTCTCAACACTTCATTTTGAGGACTGGGAGATCACTCAGCCAGAGAATGTTCAGTTTTCAACACCACCGAAATCAATCATAGTTAAGATTGCACATTAATGCTAGGAGAATAAATTGCTTCAGTTCAGCACTCACAAGGTTTGGTCAGGCGTGCTGTTAACTGAAAGGATAACTGGTTAAAAGGTGATTAAAGGCTAGGAAATTAATCAGGGACGAAATTTATATTAAGTATTCCCCTTTTAGGAAATCGTGGGATGTCGAGTACATTGAAGCTAAATACCTCTCCAAAAATTGACGATAACATTTTTTCGTTAGTTTTTTGAGCTAACCTTTAAAATTTTATTTTGTTCGGTTTTCAGTTTGATTTCTTATTATCGCGTCAATTTTTAGCTGTTTACTTCCTTCAATAAAATAAATCGATGCATAATATTAATAATTTTTGTAAAGCAACGTTGATTTTTCAAAACTTTCCAAGGCTTTTTCCTGAAAGCGATCTTTCACTACTAAATGTGACGGCATGTGTTTTTTCTCGCAACTTTTGTCTTTCATTTTACTCGTTTTTTAAGTGTGGCAATATTCGTGTAAGCTTCAAACGGTTTCGAAATTCAATATTGACTGAGAACAACTTTTAATATTAATTATAATTGGGACATCTTCTCTGTACGACAAACATAAAAGGGACATAATTCGCCCGTTAAGTGTGCATCGTTTTGGTTCTTTATAAGAATTTTTAGGCAATGCTATAAATCTTCCTGTTATTTATTTCCTCGTAAAAATCCAAGCAACTGTGCCGTTCCTCACACCCATCGCTCAGCCCTCATAAGCACCACACTCCATTGATAAGTTGGAACTCCTCGGTATCACGCGTCTTCTATCGCGTTGCAATCGATGCCGGAGCACTGAAGGCATATTTGTAATGAATTACGATGTCCATTACTGGCATGACATGGCCCCTGGTCACGCACAGCCGATCACGATGCTGAGCCTACG
The DNA here is from genome assembly GCA_006783055.1 of Trinorchestia longiramus. Lineage (NCBI taxonomy): Eukaryota > Metazoa > Arthropoda > Malacostraca > Amphipoda > Talitridae > Trinorchestia > Trinorchestia longiramus. Next base: position 213,444 of record VCRD01000185.1, read on the forward strand.
AGGCGAAAGAGAGAACAAGATGTATGGAGCTTGCTGCCTCGTAACTAACATGAGCTCCGCCGCGGCCTAAGCTAAATTCTCATTTGATCAGCCTCCTGCTGTAGCTCTGAAGGATGAAGGCACTGCGCAGTGTGAAAACAGGGATGGGTGGCAGGCAATGCGAGGATTGCACTTGAAAAATTGAACTTTAGATTTATAATGGATGTGTCGAGGGCTTGGAACTGTGTCAAGAAAAGCTGCGAATTGCAAATTAGGACGACAAAGTTTGGGATTTGAATGAGAAGCGACTAGGTAGTTTTGTAAAGAAAGACAGTAGAAATTTTTTTCTATCGTATTATGAAATCTAATTTAATTGATGTGCAGGATTAAATTAATTCAAACACAAAAACGGAGGAATGGTAGCATGAACGTGGCAGTAGGCTAGATTTTGAAAAATAGTAAATGAATATAATTAATATCCGTTCTTTCATTACATAGATTGGTGCACAATAGTTATGAATTTGTTGAATTTTATAATTAGCTGACGTTCTCAAATGCTATTTACTTTTAAATTCACTTGACAACTATCACAGCGGATTGAATCATAGTGATGATTTTGTTATTAGGCATACATAAAATCAAAGACATCGAAAAGATTAAAGATAATATAAACCTGAACCAAATTTATTTTTTTCATTTGAGAAAAAAACACAATTGTCATCAATTACGTGTTCACTGTCATTGAAGAGAGGAGAAATGTTAAGGAAGTGTAGCTTGATTTGCTATACTCAGACTTCACAACCTAGATCAGGATGGTAGTTGTGGTAGTTGGGGATGGGAAGGTCGTTGAGTTATAGAAACTCTCAGTTCATTCGTCCAAGCTCCTAATCACCTAATGCCATAATCCTGGAATAATGGTCAATGGTGTCAGGTGCCGAAACTCAACCTGCAGCGGAATGACGTGAACCCTTGAATTACTGCCGTGGGGTCTTACCTGCACGCGTTATCGATTGCCCAAGTCTGTTATATGGTGTAGAATTATTATACGTGTACGTTAAAGAAAAACTGTCTGGTTTTAATGAAAAAGTCGTATTTGAGTAATGGAAAACTTATATTTCATGGCGTGAAGTCAGTCGATTTGTGTCGTCCTTCTATAAACTTGCTGAGCGAACTTTAGTTTTCGGGATTTTTTCTACAGCGTTTGTACTCTTGAAGCAAACAACAGAAAAATTACAAAAGGTATTGTAGAGTACAGAGTTCGAACACACGTGCTATTTTTGGTTGATTAGAGCAGAATTTATTTAGTTTTTACTGCAAATTTACTTAACCTGATCAGTCTCCGCTCTCCTTAGCAAACATGTGTAGTCTTCATTAATGCGTCTCTTTATCCACGATATTTAGAATCTATAGCGGCAATATTCGTAATCGAGGAGCTGATGTGAATTTCTTGAAGTGTTATGACGTGTTCGGAAGTGGGTTTAATTGGCCGACTTCTTAGGAAAGACGAGTCCAAGCAGAAGAAAGTGAGCTAATTAGAATGTTTGAAATCATCAAAGATAAATGGCTAGGCCTGTCAGCGCTCGAGCGGTTCCGTTTGCTTTCGGCTGTTTACTTTGAATTGAGGCGAATGAAAAGCGACCTAAGCTCAAAGTTTGCTCTCTGCCCTAGCGATCGGATGCGTGTGCTACGTTCTACCTGTTGGGAATTCTGGAACTGGCTGGCCCTTGCTGCTGCGGGCTGGGTTTTTGTTTAAATTAAAAAAAGGCGAAGAGGTTTGTAGAATATCAAAATGTTTCACAATATTTTGAAGCAATTTTCAGAAGAAATGGAGATTAATGCAAGTATCTAGCGTTTATGAAGGTGGAAGCATATGAAATAAATTTGGCGATGGATTAGTTTGAAAGTAGCGACATGCAAATTAAGCAACGTAACGAAGAAATGTTACGAGTGTGTAGTGCTGTTTGATTCATATCCTAATATCTGGAACAGCGGTAGACAATCGGCAAATTCATTCAGCTTTGAGCACCTATTGTTTTGTTATTTGGAGGCTCAAAAGCAGTTAGATGGAATCATCAAGCAGTGTAATAATTTTAAGTTTTTAATATTTGTATACGACTTACAAGTGTAGTTTTGTGTCGAGTTTGTGTTGGCTGATAACCAAGATAAAAGTAATTACGGGCTCAAGTTTGTGCCTCGCTTTTGCTGAAAATATTTTTAGATTAAAGCAATCTATGAGTAAATTCTATGAAGTTTTATAAAGAAAATATGAATGTGAAACGTGATGAAAAAAGCGATACAATTTTCAGAAATATGTTCAACTATTTTCTTAGATTACACTTCATTCTAGTTTCAGAAGAAAGTATAACCTAAACCAGGATAGGAAATTTTTTCCACTAACTTTGAGCAAAGAATATTAAAACTAGATTGCCTGCTACCAGGTAGTAATCACGAAACAAATATTTACTCTGCTTTACGCGCACCAAAGTTTTTTAAAGCTCAAATGTGTCACTTATAAGGTCTTCATTTATTTCAAAGTTTTCGCCAAATGTAAGAGTATACTCTGAAAAATCCTTATCCAAATGAACGTATTATCTACACGTTTCTCATGCTCATGAGGTGAAAAGGATCATCTGTGTAGTCTTCATCCACAAGACTGCATTGGAGTGACTGCGGTTGAAGAATTTTGAAAGAAATCATATCAAGTCATTAAAAATTAAATGTCCAATTTTCTTACGCGCCAAATTTGATGGTTGTTAACTGCTATGTTTTATCCAGAAATGTTGTTGTTTAACAGCGTTGAACAGATACATCATTACTTTTCCACATGCACTTCATGGAGTCAAATGATGTCGTCAGATTTCTAATGCAAATCAGCTTTTTCTGAGCCCATGGATAGATCAAATATTTGTGTTCATTTTGAATATGAGCTCTGTCATAGAACCAATGCGTCACACACCGCTTAAAACATTGAGTTTTTGGAGAAGATGTGGTGAATGATCGCAGTGTATGTCGATGGTTTGAGAGGCTTAAGTCTGGTGACTTTACTTTTGAAAATCAGCCATCAGTTTTATTGACGCGTCCCTATGTATTATTTACGCTTCTTAGTTCTAGCTTCATATGCATAGTTCTTTTAAAATTAACTACGCTTTAGCACGTCGCTCAGATGGTTCATCGAATGTATGTATACTTTTACAACTTTTTTCTTTGTTAGGTGCCCCTTTCAAATCTAGTTTTGTGATTTGATTCAGCTAGTGCCGCCTTGGTGACTCGATCAGAGTTATCATATGTCCTTGAGACTCTTGAAATGTGCTTGAAAAATGTTATTTGCCCTTGAATTTTGAAATATTTTTAAAAAATTGCATTGTGTCCTTGGATTTTGAAAAAATAAAAATCTTTTTACTAAAAACAGACGAGGGTAACTAAGGTTATTCGCATGCGTATTGTGTGACAGTCGGTGTTAAATTACTGCACTCACTGTCAGGACACAGAGCAACAGTGTCATCGATAACCCGAATGTTAACCGTAAGCTCTGCACGGAATTCGTTGCAGATAGAGACAGTCAACATCCTACTGTCCCCGCTCTTTTAGATTTTGGTAGTTGTGTTCATCACATAGGCCATAGCCGATTCAAAATGTGGGCTATTGCAACGGGATGGAAGGTAGATCACCCGCTTAGATCAATGTGGTATGTCTTCTATGATTCTCCAGGGAGACAGGAAACTTTTACCACAATAACGGTTTCCACTTTAGCTTTTTCTACTCGTTGGATTGAGAATGTCGGTTGCACAAAGTGCTGCAAATATTTAAAGCAATATCCGTACTTAAGTTCATGGTGTTGAGAACTATCATACTTTAGATCGAAGAGACCGACCTCTGCCTCTTATGTAGCAGTTGTAAAAGCTGTAAATGGTGGCCTCACTTTAGCAAAGCTACACACATTCATTTCTTTTGCAAATTGCTTCAGTGCGTTCCTGACAGCCTTTCAACGTGACAACCCGCTGTGTCCGTTTCTAGGAATGAAGTTACAGAAGATTGTGTATGAAATCCTTGTGAAGTTCATAAAGAAAAGATTTAGAAGCAATGCACAGATGTGTCTCCATTGTGAATATTCAGCTGAAAGATGAAAACTTGAAATCGATTAAAGACAGTCACATAAATTTCGCTGCAAGAGAAGCATTGAGGAAACTATCAGATGTGAGGTAAAAGTGACAGTTCAAATATAAGTGTAAAAATATGTATCAGGTTGTAACGAAAGTTCTGTCTATTTTTTGAGTCATACTTTTAAGGCATCATTGCATCATTTTAACTTATAAGTGACACATGTGTAGCCATCTAAATCACTAAAATAATTTTTCTTCTTTGAGATTCTCTTAATAATAAATAACTATTGTTTGTACAAACGTACGTGGACTCCAAATAAAGAATACATTAGGCATGTTTTACTGTATGAATTTTAGAAGGGCAATAGAGCAATTTCACTAGTAAGATCTCTCGAAGACACTTATGGAAATGATGTGCTGAATGAAAAGACCTGTAGAAGACGTTTTTACTTTTCAAAAAGGATGACTTCAGTCTGAATAATGAGTCAAAAAAAGGACACCCCAAAGGACTCAATTCTGAAAAATTTGAAGCTGTCATTGATAAAAACCCTACGAGTAAAACTAAAGAACTCAGCAAGGAGTTTAGATCTTATCATATCACGATATTTGGTCATATGGTTTACATTCAATTCCTTTCTGTCTAGGGTTTTTCCAGTCTGTCTAGATATACAGGTAAGGGTTTCATCAACGACAGCCTGCAATTCCTCTGAATTGAGTCCTTTGGAGCGTCCTTTTCTTGGTTCGTCCATTAGACTGAAGTCATCCTTTTTAAAATGTGAAAACCTTCTTTTACAGATTATTTCATTCACCACATCATTTCCATAAGAGTCTTTGAGGGATCTTGCAGCTAAAGTTACTGTATTGCTCGTCAGAAATTCTTTTTGTAAAATATGCCATATCTGTTTTTCACTTGGAGTGTACATTTGGGTCAACAATAGTTATTTATTATACCAATTTTAATAAAATCTGAAGGAATATATATTATTTTAGGGATTTAGATGGTTACAAATATGTCATTTAGGAGTGAAATTGATGTAATGATACCCTAAAATTATAGCTCAAAAAGTGGACAGAACTTTCGTTACAACGTGATACGAATCGGTAGCTTAGAAGCTTATAGAGCGGTTTTCTCTTCAGTATACTATTGTCAACAAACTTGAATGTATAGCCGCCAAAATAATTAGAGACCAAGATTCCAAGCGAGCAGTAACGAAGTTTAAAGGTGTTTTGGTCCAAATTAAGTGGAAGGAAATTAGTCAGTGGGAGGTCTGTGATGATCTTATAAAACAGTATGACACCTATATCTCTTTGATTCGGGTGGAACGGAGAGACGAGTTTGTATTACGACTTTCAGCTAAGCCTTCGATTGGATAAGTTCCTTCAAAACACTTTTGGTGAAAAGGCTGAATTCACGCATCTTTCGGATCTGATGAAAATTATACTTGTCCTCTCGCACAGACAAGCATTAGTAGAACAGGGGCTTAACATTAACAATGACGCCCTGACTTCCAACTTGTCAAAGAAAACTCTAATTGCCCAGCAACTTGTCATTGATGCAGTGAGAGTGCAATTAGGCAACGACGCTCGGAAAGTGCACAAGCTAAACACAACTAGCAAAAATAATGATTAACTGCAGCGTTGCTCGGCTGTGGCATAAAGCCTACATTCAGCGTGAAGAGAAGGAACAAAAACAAAATGAGGTGATGAAGGAGAAACGAGCCCTCCAGGTAGAAGTCTCGGCGTCTTTTAACAAAAAGCTTAAACTGGAGCATTCAGTTCAAAGGATGCTGCAAGAAGCTGATCTTGCTAAAAAAGCATAGAAGGAAAATGATCCATCTCTTATTTGTGCATCCAATTTATTGAGATCTTAAGCTGCTGAACTGCAGAAAAATTTCGACGAGAAGCGGTTTTAGTGAATGTTCTGCAATACAAGTTTAAAAAGACAATAACATCTGCAAATACTTAATTAGGGTGTTTGTAATTTTTTCTTAGTTCTCTTATATAATGATAAGCAGAACGGAAAATGCCGCGTGATTTTTTCCTTTACTAAATTGATGCGTTACCATTCATGGTGGATCTCTGCAATAGATCTGTATGAAAATGTATTGAAATATGATAATAAAGTATGTAACCAGAAAATAGCCAAACCCATTCAATCCAAGAGAGACACTTAAGTAGTGACTCAAGATTATCAATTTTTCTTATTGTTGCTTTTTTCTACATATTGTGCAGGGCAGGTTCCTGCTTCTTCTCTTGTAACCAAAAGTATTGAATTCAGTTATTTGTTTTGCATATAATAGCCTAATATTACATGTAGGTAATCAGTGATTCAATATATATGTGTATTATCGGGTAGGTATCACTCATTGGTCGATTGGCTGGTAGAAGCACGGCAAAAAATGTGAAAATTCATATTGATTTGAATTTTAAATTGGCAATTTTCCTGATTTTTATAATTAGATCTTATCTCGCTACCTAGATCTAATACCAAACTTTGTAAATTTTAGTTCAATGAGAACTGATGCAGTTGAATTGGCATGCATATTATTGTTTAATATAATTGATTAAGTGCAAATTTCTGTACTTGATATTTCAATATCTGTCTCTGAAATCTTCGTGAATTTTTTTCAATTTTGTGTAGTTCAATTTTCTGCCCATAATGGTTAATTTTTCTTTACTTATGTTATTATTCAATCCAGTCTGTCGAAATATGACTTTATTTGTGTATGAAAACTTTTTATCGTTAATTTTATGAAACAGTTTCTACAGTTCTTGCAAGTTCACTTGTAAACCCTAGTCCTTCATAGCACAATTTCGAGGCTTAGGTTCATGTAAAATGAAGGAGAGAAATTAATATAAACTTGACAATATTTCCAAACAATTGCAACTAAATAATAAATTTGTATCAATTTACCTCTTTTTGGAACTCACACTGCAGCACGAACTGCCAGTCTCGTTAGATCGTAAGTTGCACATGTGTCGTGTGACTTGTTTTTACAAAGAGCTGCTTCTTATCTTCTTAAGTAGAATAAATTATGTTCATTTTGAATTTCTCTCTCATATTTTGTGTCGATCAATACATTCGTGAACAAGTACATGATATTTCTACATCATATTTTCGCCGTTTCTTTTCACTAAAAGTATCGATGTTAAAGGTCATCAGTGTTCCTTTATAGTCGAAAATTTTCAATGTTTGAGTGACTTTGAAGTTACTTATGACTCAATGAAACAAACTCTATTTCATTTACACCTGTATGCTCTGTTGCTTTGGTTTCTGATCTTTTCCTTCTTCTCTTTCTTTTTTCAGAGACTTCCCGATGTCTGGAGCTAAGGTAGGAACGCTTTGCCAAGGTTCCAGCGCTGCTTCCACTGTGACTATCTTGATTTAAAAGCTACGCGACACTTTGTGTCTTGCGTGAGCATGATTTCCTTATGTTTTAACCAGGTCATAACTTTCAATTATGCGTAGTTTGGCTTCCTGTTCTGTTATTGTTTCTGGCTTCCTGTTAATAGCAGTTTTTCTTATTTTTCTGTTGTTTTAATTTACATTGCTGCAATTGCAAGGGCAAAAATTTGTTCAGTATGAACTTGCCACTTTGATTTGCACTTACCAATAGGCTATTCCATTACCAAAAGTGAAAATATCTTTTTCATTCTGGAAAAATACCGTCAAAATAATTGTTATTGTGTCTGTTTAGAGATTTGGCGTCTCGGTAATGAATTCATGTGAGCGTGGACGGTTGATGCAGTATTTGTTTTTGTTTTGAAGTGTCGGTGGCCGCATTTAAGATAAGCATCAACGTCTTGAGAATAATATTATCTCGGCGCATTTTTAACGTCATTTTAACTCGGTGCTGATTTGCTGAAAACACCTCAAAAAGGTGTGATTTACGAGGGTTTTGTGTACGAGATATGAAGAATGTTGCTGAGAAGGCTCAATTGCAACTCAAGCGCTTAGTTGCTATTATCATACCGAATGCTGTCAAGTATCTTTCTATAGACCGTTAGATCCTTTTAAAGAAAAGGTCTTTTCGTTTCCGTGAGCTTCTATACTACCTCTAGAAGATTTTCGGAGGCTTTTCCTTTCTTTGAAGAAAGTTTGAAAGAGGTTTAGGGGCCAGTAATAAGGCTGTGCTTTCTGAACGCGGGTGCTTTCTCTCTCTCTCTCTCTCTCTCTCTCTCTCTCTCTCTGATGCTCTTGAGAAAGCTTACCTCAGACATTGGCTGGTGGGGCAGGTGTCAACGGAAACCATGGTGACCGAGAAACTCGCAATATTGTTTTTCGCTCACTCACGGTACACTGAACAAATATTAATAGTTTCTTTGATGTTGATCCATCGACCCGTGAGGCTTACTTAAGACGTTATAATAGAGTATAGTTTAACCCTCTAGTCCTAGTGCCTACTCTACCCAATCATGACTTTTTCGATATCCGGATAACTTCATGGAATTTTCTTTTCCTCTCACCCAGAAAATATTACTTTAATTCTATTTACTGCTTCTTGAAACCCTGCACAGTTTGAACAAGTTTTAATCAGCTGCCTGATGAATATCATTCTATCATTTCAAGCAATAAAATGAACAATATGAAACGTATTCTTTGCAATTATTTTAGATGGAGTGGTTTATAAGGTAGGGTAATTGTGGTGTACAAATCGAGGGTTTCTTCTCATGCTTGTAAATACTAGCAAGCTGAGAAGGGATTATATTGTATTGACGTATTTTCTAACTCGGTACTTGAAGGAATTTCAGTTACACTAGTGTACCCAGCCGTCAAAAATGACGGCAAAGGTTTTATGATAATACCCGTGCCATCAAAAATGATGGCAGATACTCTTGGAAAGATATTAAATAAAATTATATATAAGAAGGCAGTGCAATATATTTAGTTTTATATATATTTACAAAGACCAATTGTTTTAATTGAGTATTTCTTTAATGACAACATTCTTAGTAAAAACTAAGACACTTAATTTTCTACTGTTGATACTGTCAATACCCCGCCGAACTCGGTATCCACGATACGGACTCGAGTATATAAGGCTCTGGATCTCTCTAATTTTTTTGAAAGTGACACGAAACATATAAATAAATAAATAAATATATAAACACACGACAGTCATTCTTAGCATTAAATTATCGTATCATTTTAGGCAATAACAAGGCTGCAAAAATGACAGACATCAAAGGATTTCCTCTATACCATCTTGTACTTTTCAAGCAATTGTAGCTTTTAAATATCTCTCGATATTATTCGTAGTGATTTGACTTGAAACTTGGTTTTATCCTCAATATTTTTTATGAATTTATACTTCGGGTGTCTTGTTGTTTGAAGGTCGAAATAATTTTTTTCATCAATCGCCTCTGAAAAGTAACATTTATCCCTACTCTGTATGACGCGCGCCCTTTTGTTTTAATCTACTTGAAATTTTTACTGTCACATAATGTGGAGATCTTTACTGTTGTTTACATTATTTATTCTTGCAAAATGAGTTGATGAACTTTCTGCTGTTAGACTAAAACTTGGGATATTCTGCTAATTGAAGGATTATTTAGCTAATGTTAAACTGATTCTATTTCCATTAATTGTTTTCACGCTCCTGATATCACATACCGAATTCACAACAGAAGTGTATGTGCGACTTCCGAGTGAGCACAGAAATAAATTAAATCTTGTGTAATTGTTTACTGCACATTTATTATTTTTTCACTTAGTAGTAGTATATCAAGTTAAATTCGTGCTGAGATCTTTTTTAATTCATCAGTTTAGTAACATAATTTTCAAGTTTCTGAAATTATTGATAAACTTCCAAGTTTCCTGACGATAATTTTATTTGAACAGTCCATACAAAGTTCCAGTTTATTGTGTCGTTAACTACTTGATATAATAATATTAAATTTACCATCGCCTGCATCTCAGCAACAGTTCTCTAGATGAGCTCCTCTAGAGAACTGGTCTCGTTAAAGCAAGCGTCGGCTCCTGTTCATTGGCGTCGTTGAGTTTTACCGCACGATAACGCCGTTATGGAGTCTGGAAAGCAAACTAGCGGTCGTGGTTCAAGCTCTAATTTCTATGTTAATTCAATGGGCCGAGGTTAGAAGCTACTTCCTACCTGCCCGCCTAGTGGATCTCCAGCGACTACCGACAAGGTTGCGAATAAATGGGCATGTTGAGGTAGAATTTGCTTGGGCACCAATACGTAGAATGACTGTCAAGAAATGGCAAAAATTCTATAAATCACGTTTTTTTTAAAATCTAAAAAGTGATAGCATTTTTATGTATTATTATTAGAGCTGAAAACCGCAAAATGGAAAACAGGAATCAGTTTACTCGTCAAAGAGTAATAGACGGACAGCAAAAAACGTGTGGTCTTTGTCTGGAAAGCATCATCAGCTATATCTGCTATTCCGGTTTTTTATTGCCCTGAAATAAAAATTTCAGCTTTTGAGAATTTTCAAACGTTTCCCGAAACAAATGCAAGAAAAAAGTTATTGGAAGTTCAGGGTGCGACACACCATAAGGAATTCTGCTTTCTGGAACCCTCGGAGAGTCTCTCAAGACGGAAATTATTTATGACAGTCCCATTTGACGTGCTCCTGCGAGCTGACTGAGCAAGAAAAATGGCTTGTTTTGCTCCGCATGACACAATTTCAGGTTTCGTTCTGTCTTTTTCGTTTTCGTTTTTATTTGAACAGAGGCTGAGGCTTCACTCCAGCGCGCTGACACGGTGGTAGCCACCGCTCTGAGCTGGATATTTATTCCAAAAATATTCATGAGATCAGAAAATTCTTATTTGTTTCTACCAAGTGCGATTACGCATCCACTTTAGATTTAGACACAATTGCTGTCTGCTTTCGTGTTATCAAAATATGGTTAAAAAGCAAGATGGTTCACTTTTTTATGAGAACGAATTGAGTTCAACCTTTGACAGAATAATTTATTTTACATGGTAAACACAAATTGCATTTAGATGATTAGGGCAGAAGGGCATTACCATTTTCCAACGCTGAATCATGGATTATGGAGTTATATATCATAATCGATATATATGTAAGTATCGCATTTAATTTAAAAATAATAGAATTCTGCAGTTACTTTACCAACACTGTTTTGATTTAATGTTATTCGTACAATCTATGGAAATATTCCGTGCAAATTTGTATTCTTTTTTATGTTTCTTTAACTCTGTACTGACTAACGATATCATTCGCCACGATCGTATTCACTTGATGCAAGTCAAGACGATAGTTGGAAGTGTGATCTATTTGATGCCACCATCCTTGAAAGGATTAAGGTTTCCTGCTTACTGGGTTTAATAATTAATATTAATAATTCCATTTCTATGCTCTTCACTGAGTCTTGCTTCGTTTTGACGCCCAGGAAGGATTCGCTACTCTGGCAGTCATCAATGGCGAAATCAATGTAGAGGTTGCAGCAACACAACTTCTTTTGTCTATCAAACAGTTACGAAAAGATGAAGTTATGTTGCCGCACCCTGTACATGTTGCGCAGGCAGAGAGTGTCATTGTTGCCCACATTATAGGCACCGAGTGCGTAATTTGATGAAATGATGCGAGAAATTCGGTGCTCTGCCCGTTTTGTGATTTCAACTTTACTATTTCTACGTGCAAAACTTTTTCAACGAGGGCGACCAGCACACATTGTATACCTACGTGGTGTGCAGAGCGTTAAACGCCTCATTTCTCTTTTGTGAAGCATTTCTATTTAAAAAAAAAATACTTTTATGCATTATCACATTGTATGTAACGTATTTAGATTGTATAAATGTATCTAATTTAAGTTGCGCTCATTTATTCTTTTCCTGGGCAATTTTGATCGCGTCAGAGACAAATGTTTCAGTGTGAAAAGTGTGAATAGAAACTAAACGTTTCTTCTTCTTCCTCTTCTTCTGTCTTGAGGTAGCTTATGTGAGCAGAAATTTCTCTTGCTTCTTTCGTTCACGAGAAGTTAATAGGTAAAAGCTCTCTCGTCCCAAAATCATTGAGATTACCATTGCAGTTTCTGTGTAAGATAACTGGAAGTCTGTAATGAGAGCAAGCTGTAGGAGCAATAATTGCAGCGATAAGAGCAGCTGTAGAAAGCGCCTGATGGTCTGTAAGGTCAGAGATGTAGCGCTCGCCACAGCTTTAAATGACCACTACAGTGGCAGCTGGAGTGTCAATGGCGAGAGCTAAATAAGATTACGACCCAGTACATCACTTGCAAAATTAGATTACTCGTAAGAATCCTACTTTGCTTCGGATTCCTTGCTCAAGCTCGACATTATTTTATAAGCGCCGTTATTGTACGTGATCTCTCGGCACAGAAAGCAAGCTTAGGATATGAAAGCTTGAACTCGTGTATGACAATTACACGATGTACTCGTCAACATACAAGGACTGCATCGTGACAAAATGAGTGAGCTCTCGTAAGTGAGAAATTATTCTATTAGTGTTTATTTCTTAAGTAAATTATTACAATTTTTAACTTCTACGGTTGTTTTCCGTGAGCTTTGATAAAAGATTTTATAATCGTCTTCTTATTTTAAAAAGAATGACTTATAGTTCAAAGATGCTTGTTAATTTCTTTTCAGTTCTTGTACTTGCTAGTTTTGAGTAGTTATCTCATTAATAAAGAAGTAACTACTATTGGTATTCATCTTATTTAATTGGTTCAAATTATTTCTGAGCTATTTGCAGAGAGTTACACAACCCGGAATTATTGGCTTCTTATTCATTTCTGCTGAATGCTGATGCAAGTTCTACGAATTTCTTCTGAACGTTTTTCTTCCTTTTTAAGGAAGCAGCCAGGATGTAACGAACGTTCAGGTATTTTCTGGGAAGCGTTAACCTCACTTTATATATCCCTGCTGGTTGCCCATTTGTCGTGGAGTGCAGCTATCCCCGACTCGTCCTGGCTCTCTAACGACCTAAGACTCTGCGTTCGAAATTTAAAGTCGGTTTCAATACCTCCCTCAGACGAGGCCATGTCTCCCTCCCACCACTCTTTCCCCTTCGGCGTGTAGGTGAACGATGGCTGTTTGCAACGCAGAGTGACGTGTACGCCACAACACTTGTGCAGCCGTCTTTTATTTCGTTTCCATTTGTCACATCCTCGTAAACAATTACAACTAAATAAGCTAAAAATAAATAGAATATCTCATTCCCAGCAAAATTACCTTTTTCTTTCGTTGAAATCATAAGCAGTTTTTGCGGCGAACTTCGTTACGATGCATAAAATTGTGTAAATTTGCTAAGACTCGGGTGAGGTGCTGTAAAAGTAAAGTACTCGCTTACACGGGCGAGACGGACGAAGAGCGACGTTCATTTGGTCATTAAGAGGATCTTCCGGCGCCTTCACGACCCTTCAATGACCGACCGCCTCTCAAGACACTCATTTGCTCGAGCGCCTGTCGAAGGCGTCCGATTGTTGCTGCCCCTTCGAAATGATCCCACAAATTCCAGCGCTGGTTTCGGTCGCAAATGAGCCTCGCGCTCTCGAGCCTTACAGGCAGCGACGCTCCATTCAATGATTTTCTCTCTGCGTTCTTGAAGAAAATGGCAGGTGTCAGTTCAAGTTCAGGATTCATATGTTAAATTAACGTTATTACTTCCCGTCAGCTTTGTTTTACATCTGAACGTGTTGTGGCAGCAATTAATGGCGTACACATGATGCATAGTTGCTCTGAGATTGATTGTAAATATTAAATATCACTGGGCAAAGTGTGGTCCTGGGCTCTCATCGAAGAATTAATTCTGTATATGAAATCCTGAAGCATCTAATTACGCTGTGCCCTTTCTCAAGAGGCACAGCTGCTCGTCTTAAGACCGTGATTTTTGGTTCATTTTCGGCACCTGTTGCTTGGCTTTAGGAGATCTTATTGAGATGTTGGAAAACGAGCAACAGGTCAAACAGGTCAAACGATTTTCAGGAATACAAATGCATTTCGGGAAGCCAGTTGTATTTCAGGAATACGAATAAATTTCAGGGAGACAGACGTATTTTAGGAATACAGACGTATTTTAAAAACGTGGACGTATCTTATATTAAAAGCTTATTTTTTCTATGAAAACAGCACATCGTATGGCATTGTAATTTACAATTGTTGACTATCGATTCTCGTATACATATTTGCTACCCGTCGTTTATTCAATCTGTTATAGTCACTGAATTATTAATAATTAATTGATTGGTTTTAGGAGCGGGTGAACGAGAAATACATTAGTTTTTATGACCTAATAACGATAAACGGTACGGGAAAAATGTTTCGAAGAACATTTTTAATGTACGTTATGTAAACAATTTAAAACATAAATCTTATGAAAGTATGGTGAAGCCCACTTTTTCTCAATATTTTAGGTTCTTTCAAATAATCTCTGATGGCATCTGAGCTCGATGAGTGAACGGCTGTCTTATTCTTGGAAAGGCTGTGTTCCATAATGGATTTGAAAGTGACTCCTGCATTTATTTGGATGCGTTCATTTCACTGAAATGATGTATCGTGAATATTCATCAGATTTCAGGTACTACGTCTTCAAATGATCTACCATCATGATCATTTTATAATGACCTATTTTAGTTACCAGTTCCACAGTTCTCAATCCGTCAATCATTGACCACGTAAGCGAGAAGAGACGTCTGAAAGCAACTACCTCTTTATTTCTACATCCAAATCATTTGCTGCTAACTCACTTAAATCCAATAGAAAGTGTTTCTTAGCATAATTTACCTCTGCTACTGCACTATACGCATGTTAATACTGGAATAATCAACTTTTTGTTTCACTCTTGCACCGCGTCTCAGATTGCAAAAAATTGTGTTAAAGCAATCACTTTTTTAGATGGAGCCTTTTTTAACAAGCAGTTACTTGATAAAAATGCCTAAAATATGAACGTAATCAACCAAGGCAGGTAGATTGTTCACAAATTATTATTTACTGCTTTGACACAAAATTTCAATTAATTCTATGTACTTGAGCGTAATTCTAAGTAACGTAGGCGAACATTTGTGGCAACTGCTGGTGTGCGGAAACTGCACGACCGGCGAGAGGCTGCGTGGGTCTCGGTGAGACTGTGCCTCAGTGAAGCTGTAGGCGTAAAAGAGCAGAAGGAAGCTCGTCCTTGTTTTAGAGTCGCTCGTGTAACTTTATGCGCGCGGTAATGGAGTCGCTGGAGCGATGTTCGAGCTCCCAATGCTTCCTGCCACCCCAAGTACTTCATGAAACTCGACCGAAACACTAGCCTCCTTCTACCCGCTCTTGCTTGCTCAGATCTTTTCTCCGTTTGGTTCGTTGTGATCTTTTGTACAATTGTGTTTGTTGCCTTCTTGTTCGGCTTTGTCATTGAATTGTAATCGTACTTGTTTTTCTCTATATGCCCTGATTTTTTACCCCCATCTACAGCGCGTAATCTATCGTATTTATGTCGCTAATATGTAGCGAAAACGCGTGCGTAGAGTGAGTGGGAAAAGTCATATTTGTGCTAGTTCTTTTGCGAATTAAAATGAATGTCCTAATACACATCAACTTTGATTTACCATCTCAAAATTCACGTTAAAACAAAAGTCATCTAATATCGTTCAAACTCGTTTGTGGTTGTAGAGTTATGGAATTTCGCTTTGCCATACCATGGATGCGTTCATGCCTGGAACCATAAAGAAAATCCACTGCACGTGTGTAGAACGTAGCGTTCCACCTTGAATCACCAATTTAACTCTCCCATGAGTGAACAATTAACCCAACTACATGTCCGGTCCTTCTCAGTAACAGAACATTAAGTATAGGTAAGAATTATTTAGCTAAATAAGTTTCCTGCCAGTTTGCGAACAATATTGTTCTCAATATCGTGGTTTTGTTGTTCATGTATTAGGTTATCACAGATGAAATGTTTCATTTTCAATTAGGTGGTATTTAGTCATTCAGTCGCAGCATTGTTTTTTGCAACAAAGTAACACGGCAACAACAATATCGTATTGCCAGAAAATTGATTGATTGCATGAATATTTGACAATAGAAGTGCATGGAGATAACCCAATTTTGCTGCAAGTCAATGCACGTACTCACAGTTTTTAAACTACGGTCTGAAAGTTGAAAGCTTGAATTATGAGGTTTACTAACATCCTCTGTATTCTCACATCTCTGCTGCTGATTTTCACTTATGTAGGCACTTTGACATTTTGATGAGTAACTAAATATTCTCGAAAAGAACAGATACAAGTATCATCAATGCATACTAATAATGTGTCGAAGCAAAAGATGAAAATTGTTTTAAAGCTAGAATAAATGACGTAGGAAGACGTTGGAGAAAGGTCACAAATATACGTGGATCATCTTCTGGTTAAACAAAAATGTTTTCCAACACTTTTGAAGCATTTAATTGTTTACCGTCCAAATATACCATTTCATGCGTGGTAACCCAATCAAAGGTGTAATGCTTGTTTCGTTGCTGTTTTCTTGAACCACTCTCCTTCGCCTTACTTTGGGAGAATTTGTAGCAATTTCGTTGTCACGATAAACAGTAATTTTTTTCATTTTGTGACTTGTTCATTTTTAGTTCAGTAAACACGCACTTCTGCTTCCTTTTCCCTGCTAGCGGCGTGTTAGTTTCATCTGTTCGGCTTTCACGTAAGTTCTGGGTTCGAATTCACCCTTGGGAGAAGCATTCCTTTTCCAGCATAAAGTTGCAACTTGATATGCCTCTGGTCTGATGAAACGAACAGCACATCTCCACACGTGGTCATATCGCTAAAACCTGCATAATTCGTAATTTTATACCATGCACTGGTTAAACTGTAAGCTTCAGTCAAGATTATATATATATATATATATATATATATATATATATATATATATATATATATATATATATATATATATATATATATATATATATATATATATATATATATATATGTATATATATATATATATATGAGCCGTTTTACGTTCAATAAAAACGTTGCTCTATCATTAACATTTTTGCGGGAAATGTTTTAGACAGCTTCATTTCATGAAATTGCCCTTGCGTTTTACAATCCTGTCAATAAATGACAAAGGAAAGGAAATTCTTGGGTCGTAGCTACACTAAATCGTGTTTCTATTGCTGCACGAGATTAATATTAGCGCGAACATAGTCATTGCGGAGATCCTTTAGCTCTTAATTAAACAAACAGCTCTCAAAAATGGCACATGCACCTGAATGGCAAAGCCAAATTGGGGTACAATTTAGTGAGGGGAGTTCGAAGACTCGTTTTATCGCCCATTTTTGTATCTGGACGAACGGCCATTGTTTACACTTGCAACGCTGCGAGAGCGGTCGTGACATGCTTCACTGACGCAAAGCAACGGCCGGCAAATCGCATGTTGATAGAGCCAGACCTGCGGTTCACCCTTAGATCCTGCACCATTTCCGGGCTGTGTTTGCATTGAGGGTCAAAAACCATCCACGTTGTAAGACCTGTATGGGTTGAAAGGAGTTAGTTCTCATTAGCCCAAACTGTAAGGTGTTTTTGCGTGCACCTCTGAAAATAAGGCTGTGTGCCTGGTATTATACTATCGGTTTTTACTCGTAAAAATGAAATGTAGCTCTTACCAACGTATATGAATAGTCACTTCCAGATGCAACAGTTTCTTTACTTTCTGTCATGTGACGTGACATTCTAATTGTTCTCATATATTTTGTCAACAATGAAATACAAATTGAAGTTTCATCATCTATGTGAAATTTTGTGATATTTTCTTCATCAATTGTCACATTCTCACTCTTGTTCTACACGTATGCACCGAATATTTCATTCATTATCTTATATTTACCGCTTCATTAAAATCCCGTCATGGCTCAGAAATCCTGAACGCTACTGCTCTTATTCAATGCACGCTAGATTTAACACTCATGACACGGCGTCCCGCTCCCACCACCCTCTCAGCATTTCTACTGTCGTTCGTTCATTTTATTCGCCGTGACCAGATCGGTTCATGTTTTGGATGTCATGCTAGTGTTGGCAATTTGCGTGCGCGCTTGTCTCGGGCTTATTTAACGCATTCCTAATCTGAAAGCGCAGCATAGCTTGTCCCTGTGTACGCATTCCGCAGGCGCTTGTTGTAGTCTTTTGACGAACGCACCCCACCAACTTCGCTCTAATTTGAAAGAGTTTTGTGAGCTTCTAACGCTTACACGCTCTTAATATTTCAGCTATATTGATATGCTTCGGAACACTGAAATAGCTTCTTTACATATTAGTACGTAAATTCAAGTTCTTCAGTACGCTTTACTTCATTTTAATGAACGTCAAGTACCCTTATTTCTGTTCCCCTGCTGATTGTGTTTTCCTATTATTTCCGGATTATGAATATTCTCAACGTTGCAGCCATGTCTGAGGCTAATCTTTTCAGCTCCTACTGACGTTAATAACACTTGAGACTCCCAAACTATGACGGCGATAACCGGCCTCCCTCGAGCTCAAAATAGTTTTGTTTGAACAAATACTGCCGATATCGGCGAGAGAGAAAGGGAACTTCTTCTTTGCTTTCCGTCTCGGTTTGCTTAGCAAATTGTTGAGGTTCAAAATTTTGCGCTTTGTATGGTAGGAATTTGATCAGACATTGCGTCTGAGGAGAGGAGCTTTGGGCTTCAATCTTTTAGACACGCACGAATATTTCTCGAATCTTTGCGGGCAAGAAACTTTAAAGCTCAGAATGGGGCGGCATACCTGAAGCAATGGATCTATTTTGGACAAGGCTTTCAAGATTGTTAGTAGCCCTTGGTATTTGTTTAGAGTTACGTTTTTAAATCAGTCAATTGGAATTTTTCAAATTTATTAAATTAATATTCAAAAGAAAATTTTCCAGTAATTATATTTTCAAATATAATCGTTTATTTTTCTTCATAAATGCAAGGAAAAATATTCTTGTATGCATTTTGCCTTATTTATTGAATTCTAGATAAGTATTGAGTTTAGATAACATGTCGTTAAACTTGCTTTAGCTAGCATAATATTGCTAGCTTGCTCTCTGCTAGCATAATATTTAATTCTTATTGAATTGAAATTTATAGAACGTAGCAGTCCCAGTATTGAATTTTTACCTATTTTCTACGCAATTTAGTGTTGTTTTAGTATCGCCCTTCAGTCCGTGGGAACTGAACACAAATTCTTTAAATGGCAGCGAGTGAAGCTACTTTGCTTCCTTGCTGTTTAGCCACACTCTGCTGAACTGCTCTTGCTTTTCCCATTACTTTTAACAATTTCTGGTATTAAGCGTACACTGTACGTCCGTTTGCAGGGCTGACAGGCCAAGAGTTGCGTGTTGGAATCACTTAACCGCTCCACCCATTGACCTCACTAACCCTGCTCGTCTAATGAAGCCGCACGCATGACTCCATGTGCTGCTGCAAGTGCTCGCTGCTCCGAAAATCAGTTCCTTACACAGAGTCGATGTACACATACAACCCTCAGTAAAAGAACGTTTTGGCATGCGGGACTCAATGTTTATTTTTTGTTAAGTTTTCAATAGTCTTAAATGCAGGTTTCTTTCATAGTTCTATACACTTGGCTGTAATATCAGTATATATGTATATATGTATAATCGTAGAAGATAAAGCGTTCGGGCATTTTCTCGAAAATTTTATAAGTGCTGCACTCACCGTTCTTTTATTACAAAAATTTCTTTTCATTTGTCTCAGACCGAAATGCATTTTTTTAGCATGACTGAAAAAACGTGTCATTTTTGGCAGGTCTTGTAAATTGGAATAGAAAACATGCTCGTCATAAAGTTAACTAAAAAGGCTGTCGCCATGAATATTTTGTTATAGTTTTTTACTCTTTTTGATGATCAATTTATTATTTCATAGCAAAATCCAGTGTTGTTAATCTATAGTTTTTTCAATTTTGAAGTGCAGTTCATCAGTGTTACTCAATTCACAGATCTCTTATCATTATTATTTTGCTGTTTAATGAATTATATCCTGAAATTTTCTCTTGTTACGGGAATTAGCTCATTGCATATCAAATTCCAAATTTTTTTAGAAACGTTCAAGTTGATATTAGATAGCATTCGGAAAAAGGACAGGGAAAAAGTCAGTTTTGTTTAAGTTGAAATGAATTCTGGGACTTGAGAAAAGTGTTAGCCCTTTTTCGCCTTTTGCCCTTTTGTTTAGAAAAAGTGTTTGCCCTTCTCAATATCCAGTTTTTGTGCATCCTCTTTTCTGATTCGTATGTATTAATGCATTAATTCGCTGACAACTTACGTGAAACTTTTCTTAAATGGGTATTCAACTTTTTACTATTGCGAACTTAAGCGAAGAAACGTAACTTTGTTTCGCAAAATCTTTAATTCGACGGCTTGCTGGAATTTTTTGAAATTTTGGAATTTAAGGGAATTTCTTGATTTGCAGGTAAGAACGTGTGCTTGTGCCGACGACCATTTTCAATAAACTCCACGGTAAAATAACCTAACATTTAACTTATTCCTACGTACGTATGATAGTAAATATTTTTAGGAACAGTAAAAAATCTAAATATTCAAGCATACGTGTATTGCTCTTCGCATATTACTTGGCTCGTGATGACTGTTTTGATGTTTCATTTGGCTTCGTTGTACTATTTTTCTGAGTAATAATTTGTATTGTCAATCAAATGAACTGAAATTGTATGCATTATATTGTGTCAATTCAACAGTGATATGAAATTAATTGGCGAAAATTAGTTCCTAATTTTGTGGTAGTATTTCATTTGTGATGAACTTATCTAAGTCATTTGTCTCGTTTGCTCAAAAACAGAGCAAAAATTCTGTTACAACTCAATACAACACTGACATCGAAACGAGACCCAGGAAGCTAATTGGATTTCGCGCATTTTCGGCCCTAATTTGACATGACTAAAGTAATCTCGATAATTGGTTCAACGCATCTCTTTGCCGAGGTCAACGCTGAAGGGCGAGTATTCAGGAATCGTAAATCTTGTTTTGTTTTAATGACGTATACATTACAGAAGTTAATAATGCTACTAGAAGCTCCAAATTAACACGGTTTATAAGGTTTACTTTTGTTTCATAGTAACAAAACATATACGAGGTGTCCATGAAGTTTCTTTGCCATTTCAAAAATGTATTAAAAATGATGGTGAAGTGACTTTATGGATACCCTGTATTTCACAACATGACAATGACAAGCTCATGGACCTAATACAGTGACATTTTACGGTTAGTAAATAGCAATTTAGGCATAAGCGTAGCTCGTCGAGGACATTTTTCTTTAAAATCCGTATACATGAACTCGTATAAAATTTTTGTTTGCCAAGATTTCCAGGTAATTTTATGGCCACTTGAGCTCCATTTTAAAGTTTGCGTTGCAATTAGTGGCATCCATTTGCCCCATAAAGTTCTGCAGTGTTCAACAGCAACTGCCAGGTGCCTTGACCATTCTGCTTCTCAGCGACGAGTTGAAGTGCCCAGTAAAAATTGCTACGATTTATTTCTTAGCGACGTGGGCGAGCCCATGAGAGTAATAGTTTTGTTATGTTGTGTAATTTATCATTGTGTAGGTTTAGTTGCCAAGCGCTTAGTCGGCCTCGCTGTACTGTCATTTATGGCTGTTACCACTTCCCTGGTCTTTCAATTACAATTTTTAACGTTATAATTTGAAAAATTTTACACTTTCAATGCTTTACGTTCATAATTGAAATTCGTCTGTTTTAAACTTCATTTACTCGCATTTTACGCCTACCATAGTCAGAGATTAGATGCTCCAAAGTTCCCGCTTAAGCGATCATATTCCTTAACCACGAAAGCTCTTCCTTATTGACTCTACTTATCACTCCGCGTGCGCGACGCAAGTGACAGTCTTATCATGGGTCTTTTTGTATGCACTGCCCGACAAATATCCCTATCTTCCTCGTATTCTAGGAGTGCTGATTTGCTCGGCCGGCGGTCTTATATAGAACACCGACCGATAGCCATCGAGTGCAATCCTTGCGGTGGCCTCCTGCACGACCAAGTGTGTGACCTGAGTTGCAGTAGCATGCGCAGGGGCCTCCATTTCCCGGAATATTCCTGCCTAGAAGGCTCTTTCAGGATGGCGCGCATCATTGTTGCTGCTGTCCGCTTAACTAATGACACCGCGCTCTCAGACGCACCTTTTCCTCGGCGTCATTTGGAAGACCTGCTCTTTTCCTCGATGATTTCTCACATGCACCTGTTGTACGCGCTCCGTTTTTCTGTTCTTTTTTTCTTCTCGTCGAGTATTTTCATTGGAGTCTATTTTTCTGCAGCTTCATTTGTCTCAAATTCTTTTTAAATGTTTCCCCGGCACCGTCGATTCAAAGGATTCTCCTTTGTTTAATTTGTTGAAAAGTAGTAGAATATATTTTAGTATCAATTTTTAAAGATAAGGTTATAAAATCCTTTCTTATATGACTAAATTCTCCATTCCAATGCGTTCAATATATTTGAAAAATACTTTTCGAGGGAAATGATATTTTTTATTTATTGTTTCAATTGTTATTCAATCCAACCCTCAGTTCATGTTGTGCTTACTCGATTATAACTTTTCAATATCATGTGAAATTTTAGCAATTTTTGGTACTTCACATCAAATTTATTGAATACGAAAGGCCCGCTTTGCTAACATCCATTGATTTTCCAATCAATAGTTTATCCCTGATGCAGTCTAAATATGGATTAAGGTGTAAAATATCAAAGATATCCATGAATCCGTACAACAAAAGGTAAGCACTCCTCTAGGGACGAAACATTATTTCCTATTGTGAGGTAAGAGAGCATCTCTTTCAATTGAAAAGTAATTACGTATAGTTGCATCGATATTTATCAATTGCGACTGCCCTTAGTTTGCATTCAATATTCGTCTTTGGCTCGTGCAAAAGTTTTGATCGGTGTGCAATGATGCATGAAGCGTACGAACCCTCTGGCCGTGTAGTGACACTCTAACATGGATCATGCCGGCATATTGCGCCAGATCGTCACTTGATGAGAATTAGTAGAGCTGAACGAGCTTGAAGCGAACATTAAAAACGCTATTATCGACCTGCCAGGAGCTGCTTTCGAGCCTCTTCTCTCATTTTCGTGCTAACTGAAATTGGATGGAGGCGTTTCCTTGCTTTATTCCCATTGTGTTCACGATATTGTTGTTGTACCTGGTTTTGGGTGCTGTTATTATTTCGAAGTTTTGTTAATGCATTATTAGTTTTCGTGTTGTACAAAAGTTGAATTCAAAACATGATAATAATGATAAGTTTTAAATTTACAGTAATATTTATGAAATATTAAATCCCATTGATTAAATTTGATTAATTTAGTCAGAGGTTCTTTCTTTACAACAGCACTATAATTTTAATTTTTTGCTTACTTTTATCATGCAAAAACTATTGTGTATCTAAAATATTGTTTTACTTTCAAAGTGTTTAGGCTTGTGTACTGATCTCGGAAGAAGATGCATTTCATTTTTAGTTTCAGAACTTAGCATCAGGCATACCAATCCTCATGTGGGGACGGTAATTATTTATCACTAGCGCACAATTTCAGTCTGGTATATTCTGGTAGGATGTTCTATTATTCAGCGTAGCTAACAAGTCTGGCGGAGGCTTGGCCGGAAACTCTCGGATGCTCAGGCATTGTCGGTGCAGATCCCATCAATGACAGCAGCATTGATCTCCGGGGATCATCAATCTCTAAGTTCATCATTAGTCTTGTGTTGATCAAGATAGAGCTTCAATTGTTTCTCTACTTCAGCATTGAAGCAAGCTAACCCTTTGTTGGAGCTTGAGTTACCTGCACCAACTACAGCCTCGTCTTTGATTCTCAGTTCGCGAATCATTAACCTTCATTTCCAAATGTCCTCTTTTTGTCAAAGACTCTCTTTAAATTCACAGCATTTTTAAAACTTTCAATGTCTGAAACCGTTCATACTTCTGTTTCGAATGGAATTCGTTTTCAGAAGATTTCAATTAAATTTGCAACCTTTCGCCTCTTATTTCTACGGGCCATTTTTACCGGGTGTCAGGTTGGATAATTATTCGTAAGGGTTGCGACGGTAAAGAAACAGATAGCTAGTTGTGCCATGGCTTAGTTCTACGTGAACATTGAAAGTCTATTTTAACGTCTAATGTACGAGATACATGAGAAACATACTGCCATTCAGCTGCAAGTTATTTTGTGACTCACCAGTGGCATAAGTATTTTTGTTTCGATAAAACGGCATCCAGTAATCTATGAAAATTACGGTGCGAGCGTGTTCCATTTTACTGCATATTTATACGCACCTTTTTTATACCTCAAGTCTGCTCTCTTATTTCATATAAAGATGCCAGCGTACCTGAAGCAATACGAGAAATTATTTTTTCCTGACTAAAAAGTGTAATGCGAACAAAAATATGCAGGTTAGGACTTGCGCTTACTGTTAATAGCTCTAAATTTGAAACGAAATTTTAATATTTGCTTTGATAAGGGTAGAGTCTATGAGAGTTTGGTAAGATAAGGGTAGAGTTTGCTTATCTGTGGGTCAATTTTACTACTGGTGTGTCACTTTCAATGCTGGAGAAAATAGATATAAAAATTAGTGGGTTTTTTAATCGGATTTTCATTAGTTATATCAAAAACGACATTGGTCTAATTTTAGGACGAAAAATATTCGATATCTGTTAGGATAATAGGGAAAATATGTAATTAGTTTTCAATTTATTCATATAGAAATTTTAAATTACGGTCCATATGTATTATGTATTTTATCGTACGTGAGTTCAGGGGTTTAAATGACTGAACCTTTATCCCTTCACAATGTAATTTGAATGTGATAATTACACTTCATTTTAGGCTATTACTATAATTCTGACCTATAATATCAAATCACTATTATACTGAACCAGTGGAAACTTTGGACCTAATGGACTTTTTCCGGTTTCAGTGATCGCTGCATAGAACATCACTGACGCCACTGCATATCGTTGAATGAGTACTTAGATGTAGATCTCACCAGTGCCAGACCAAAACCAACCACGTAAAATTCGTTTTGTAGTTTTGTACGTAAAATTCTTGCTGAATATCAAATATATTTTCGTCACTGTGCCTGAAGTTCGATGGCATGCCTTGGCGGTTACGAGAGAGAAGAATTTCAGCTTAGGGATGACGTTTGTCGACAGTTTTCGCAGTTAATAACTGTTTCTTTTAGTGTTTTTTAAAGAGAGGTTTTTATTTTTATGAAGGCTAGAGAACATGGTTCCGACGGATATATTCCCCCGTTTGCCAGAATTCTGAGGGATCTCTTTGAGTTTCTTCAGAGATTTTCACTTGTGGATTTGACCAGTTTTGAGGTTCTGACAATTCTAGGAGGACGTTGTTTCTAGCCTTTTATTTACTTATCCAGTCTCTTTGGACCGCTTCAACATTTTTCAAGCAAACATTCTTCTGACTTTTAAGGTTTTGGTAATATTCGTTTGAAATTTTTCCTCCGTATGCAACTCTAAAATAATCTTTTGTTTAAATATTTTTCCGTTATAATAAATATTATCACTGGAAAACAAGATTTCGTCAAAAAACAAAATTGGGAATGGAAGGAAATGTTAGTGCAAATAATTTATTTCATTTTTAAATGTAACGGTAATTATTGAACACTGCATAAAATAACAATAAAAACTCTTCTGAACAGACAAAAGAGTGTGCATTCCGCTGACGTCTTTTTATTTTTTGTACTTGGATGCTCCGAATAAAGCATAAATAATAATATTATGTAAGCTGGTACATCCATAATCCTCCACAATAAATTTATAAGGTTAACTTCGACGAACGAATTGATATCTACAGAACTATCAGAAAATATTTTTGATTTTTAATGACGGAGGTCCCTGAATGAAATTGTTATAAATAATACAGTATTTTGAGCTAACAATTTTCGAAGCGAAATCTGAACTTGAAAATCCCAGGCATTTATGAATGACAGAAATTTTTTGAATGTCAACTAAGTTAAATTAATGTAATTATGGTTACATCACTTAGATAACGAAAACATCAGATCGCTTGAACGTTTGTTCTATTTACTGAAATGGTGGACTCAGTATTGTGCGTGCTGTTTCAAATGAATACTTCGTGCATCAACAAAAGATACTGCGAAAGAAATTTCTATCAATTTTGTAATTAAATTAATTTCTAGTTCTATATTGACAAGCGTACTACGACCCTAACGCTTGTTGGTGGAAAGTATGATTGATGTTTAATTACTTCTAATAGTCTCTGTTCATAATTTTTTAAATAAGCTATATTTTATTTGTTATGATCAGATTATTATTACTGTAAAAGCTCGAATACTTTTAACCACTTTATATACACGTATGTTTAAAAGTAAAAATATTAGCAAGAATCTCTGGAAAATTAATTATCATAGTCTGTCCTACAAGTCGTAGAAAACAAGGTGTAAAAGTCTCCGGTCCGTCGACTCATGTTTTAATGGTTTCTATTTTTCCAAAAAATATATGACCTAATAAATCTGTTCATGTACATGCATGTATCCATGCCTACTCTAACATGTAAGTTTAATAAAAAATTGTGCATCAGAAATATGTCAGAATGTCGCACAGGCGCTCATGCATTTTTTTTCTATCTTCTCTGAAATATGTTCCCTCAAATAAAAAGATTTTTTCGGCATCCAATGATCTTTAAACGCATTTATGCTTTTATTTTGCTGAAAATATTGCATGCAAAACTAATCTTTAATATTCTAAAGAATTGAAATATCAATAGCAAAACTATTGATTGTTGCTCAAGTCGTCATTCACTGAGTCAAGGCAGTTACTGGTATATTCAATTCATTGGTCAATCACAGCATGAGCAACGGACCCACCGATCGAGGAAATTATCAAATGGTAAATTTTATTCCTAAATCTACGACCAGATACAAATGTGCGTACTTGCCTACTGCGTATCACCGACTCATGTTATCCGCATAATAACCAAGTCTACGCATAACTTAGTTTTACGCCAAATTTAATCAAGCTCTTTCAAGGCTTCTTCAACTTTTTACTCATAAACTTTAAATTAATTCCTATAGTTGTACGCTGTGTGGATCAATGTGCATTAGCATGTCTTCATACTGTCAGAACTTGTAACTTTATTAGCATGGGTTTTCATTCAGCTGTATGCATTCATGCTTGTGTATATACTCTGAGTTATTGGTAGTGACTTGTAAGTTTAAAAGAATGCCCCAAGCGAAACAGAATTGCCGTGTTTTCGCCTTTTGTTGGTTGGCTGCAAGAGTGCAGTTTTATTTCTAAATAACACTCAGTAGATAATTAGTGCAACATAGTTCTATGATCACAAACCCCTGATACTTAAAACTTTTCATTATCACTTATATTACAGCTATGACCTCACAAATATTGGTTGTTGCGGCTTTAAAATTAATTTTGACCCTGATCGGAATCTTCTGAGATTCTCGCCTTGATTGTAGCATCTATGAATTAGTGGGGCATTAGGCAGATCACTTTGGTCTCAGGGGAGATATTAGCTCCTTGTTGAGCGATCTCGAGAGTAAAACTAAATTCTCCTCTTTCCTTTGACAACTCAAGTCCTTGTTTGCCTAAAGCTGCTAGTCATTAGTTTTTGTGTAGAGTAAAAGTCTATGCTTGTTAATTCAAGTTTTTTGTTCGTGTATTCAAGGATGTAAGCGTGGTACGAAGTGACCTAATTTATAAAGTAAATTAGTAAATTAATTTAAACTCTTTTAGCCGTCGGGAAATTACTCATTTTTATAAATTCCTATATTGTTTCTTGGCAGCCTCTCTCGACCTCAGTAACCATGGTTATGCATCTCAACGCTTCTAGCAGCTCGTGCAAGTTTGGCTTCATAAAAGTATGTGGAAATCACCTCTATTATTCCTATTCTAAGTTGAACCAACCATTGCAGTTACTTGCGCTCCATCAACTACAGAATAAACGCAGGCTATGTCTGTTATTTCCAAGCCATTGGAGCATTATAATACACTCAATCTTGTTCTTTCACTAACCTCGTATTGACGGTTATTCGTAGTCGATTTGTTATCTTACAAGAGCACTGCTTTTCGATGAGTTCCATGCTTAAAATTCATCAATTCTAAGCCATTTCGACTGACCGTAACTTTTGAGCTCTTGGAAAACGCTCAGTACATTGTTCAGTACTCCCCTGGATCCACTTTGATTTCCTCAACACGTTCGCGCCGGGACTCTTGTCCTGCCTCGACACTTTGAACGGAGCCCTGCAACTTACGTGTCAATCGGCGCTCGTGTTTTCTACGAGAGTGTCTCAAGTCACTGGACAGCGTTTGGAAGCTTCCGCAAATCAATGCTGGTAATGGAGCATCGGATCCTATTAGGAGATGCAAGTGATGCGATTACGGAGCGGATAGAGGCAATCGATGAGTAGGAGATTGCTTCGTGAAGCCTCTGAAGAGGAGCGCTTCAAAGCTTCATTTAAAATACAGCTGGAGGCCGATGCTGCGAGAGGCCGCTGGAGTAGAGACCACATATTTTTTATATGAAGTTATTGGGCAGACGGAGTCCTCAAGAGGCTGCTGGGACCTTTTGATATTGCAGATTTGAGGTCACTTTTAACATAACAACCGTACCTGCACCCCACCCGTGTGGTACAACTTCACACACGCGTGAGAAATTACTTCTTGGGATGCAAGGATTGGTGTCGTTTATAAAATTATCCTTCGGGCCAACGGCACCAACAATAGTGCAACTATTTCTATTGAACGTAGGCATTTCTTTGGAGTGGAACCGTAGATAAAGCGCATTGGTTTTGACTACATGATGGTGTAGGGTCGGTATCAGTTTGTACTTCTAAAATCATCAATTTATCAAAATTTCCTTGAAATCTGCTTGTAAAAGAAGTTTTCATGTAATTAACTGAACATGGGTTGTCAAAAAAGGGGATTAAAATTATAAGAATACACTGATACTTTCATTATGTCTAGTGAAGGTATTTTAAAATAAATAAACCCCTAATACTGTATGTTTATTCTACTCTTCGTTAACCTAAAAAACGTGAGGATCTTCCGATTATTTAGTAAAGCATTCAGGATAGCCACATCGAAGACTACACTTCTGAAATGTTGCCCGTATCATTGAATATTGGCGTTCATTCTGCATTTAAGCTGCTTCAAATCTGTATTCCTGTTAGTGACTGTAAATGTGTAGGTGGGAAAAAAGCTTAAACCAGCATGCTTGTCTCATGCAGGTAATAAATTTTCCATCTCCTGAAACGAAATTATTGAACTAATCACACTGCTGTGTGATCTTGTTCATTTGTATCTTAACTCAAAGTGTAGCATAGTACAGTGTAGCATAGTACTTGAAGAAATTATTTTGACTTACAGGGAAAAAACACAGACTCCTGATGCTAGCTGACACGAGTACACGTTTAATGAGAAAAGTTCATTTAATTTTGAGCATTTTTCTCGCAAAAAGTGCATCAAATTACAAGTTTCACCTCTATTGCTGATCCCTTCATTGCGGAGACAAAAGCTGTTCTTGGACAGCTTCTAACCAAAGTCTCAACAATCGTCAAAAACAAACAAGACTGCGGACTCGGCGCACACAATTTAGCTCTCGAGGTGTGAATCTCTTTTGACGCTTCGTAAACAAAATTAACATGAAATAAAGGCGGCGTTGGTGGAATGAAGACCTCATGAGGTACGATGAAGACCGAGCTATTGTTTTGAGCTCATATCGCTTCTTTAAGGCGTCTGGTACAGCTGGCTTTTTATTTCTCAGAAATCATTGAATTTCTTGCCTTTGTTTAATTTTCCAGTAATTTAAGTTCGTTCGATAAATTCATGTTATTCCTTATGGCTTATATATTCTTTGTCGTGATAATAATTTCACAGAACTTTTGAACTACTTCTTCATCAAATCTTGTGATAACTCATCTTTGATATTATTGCCAATTAGTACTTGAAATTCAGAATTACTGACGCCCATAATGGTAAATTTTTTAGTTTCAGTGGATAAAAATAATATGTTTGTGTTAGAATTCTCGCGTGAAGCCTGGCTGCTTCAGTTATCTTAAAAAACAATTTTAGTTCTCTGCGGCTGTAGTAGACGATATAATTTTTGAATAGAGTAGTAAATTATTCGTTGTTCTTATTCGTTTTCAGAGCTTATGACTCTTTGAAATGTAAAAAATGAATTAAATTTATCAAGAACTCTCAGACTATTGAAAATTTTCAAATTCTTCGCCCTATTGATGTGCAGAAGTTTTTACAGATGCGTTCGTACTCTATCTTTAAAAGTTTTGGTTTCTCTGTGGTATTTGTACCCGCACCTCATCTGTGGAATCACCGTTTGGGGAAATGTTGTCTCTGTCGCCCAGCTGAGAAAGCCTTTCCATTCCTTATAGCCTTTTCAGCCGGCATTAAACTTACCTGCATCAGTAACTTTATTTATTCCACTTAAGTCGTTCACTATTTCAGTACATAGTTATCTTCACAATTACTTATTACGATTACTATCCATATTTTACTTCATATATGGTAATTCACGTTACAGTTATGATGTACGAAAAGCTCCATTGAACAAGTATTGTTTTTGTTTTCTAATAAGATTTTTCTGCGTTGATTATTTAATGAACTGATTTAAGATCTATTTAAATTTTAGTTTAAATGATATTTTTCACTAGTAACAATGTATTAGGTGTACCGGAAAGTTCTGTCCTGATTTTTCTTAGGAATAAGAACTGATAGAAATATTACTGAAAAATCCTTATTACTCAACAAAATAGTCACCATCATTAGATATAACCTTTCTCCATCTCCTTGGGAGCTTGTTAATCCCCTTTCAAAAAAATTAACATATTTGAAAGAAATAAAGGAATTAAACTCCTTCAACCTCGTGAATATTTGTGAATCTTTTTTAGATAATGAAATGCTCTAAGGAACGAAATAAGTGAAAATCTGCTGGAGCAAGGTCTGGTGAGTATGGTGGCTGAGGAAAAACTTCCCAATCTAAGGACTTTATTTTTTCTTGAGTTTATTTGGCAGAATGGGGTCTAGCGCTATCATGTAGCAAAATGACTACTTTCCTGTTCTCTAGAGCAGAACATTTTTTACGCAACGATGCATCTAAAGTTTCGAGTTGCTGACAGTAAAGGTCTGCAGTCACGGGTTTTCGTTGTTCCAGTAATTCAAAGTTAAAGAAAATAAAAGGAAAGAAATGAGGATAAGACTATCAGGTACTCCTAATAGTTTTGAAAGTGATGACTAAGACTATGAACTTGTTTGTACATATTGGACTGATATTAATGAGACTGTCGATGACAAAACCAACATGTTTATTACGGATATTGATTAGAAAATATTTAGTGTCATGAATTATGCCTTAGAAGTTGACCTCGAAGTTAAACCTTTAAAGTTAGTTCACGAAGTTATTCGTGATGATGAATATCAAAATTTTATAAAATTTAACATTCGTCGGGAGTATTATACAGGGTGTCTCAAAAAAATGTACTCACCCTTTAACCGTTGCTAACATGCTGTCTTCTTTGTGTTGCAGGTGTGAGGTTCGAACGTTTGCGAACATGATTAAATGTGATTAAAGAAACATGTTCGCAATGGTTCGAACCTCACACCTGCAACACAAAGAAGACAGCATGTTAGCAACGGTTAAAAGGTGAGTACATTTTTTTGAGACACCCTGTATAAATAAAGCAATATCGAAATGCATAAAATGTTCATGTGTCGTAACACAGGAATTTTGAACTCCATTCTAAATAATTCATTCCAATGGTATTGGAAAAGTAGATAAGAACTAACCTTGGTGTTAAATAACTTTGGTGGTTTGCCAACTTGAACTGAAAACAGTGATTTTGTGAATAAAATTGTATTGGTATCGTTAAGTTGATTTCTGGAAATCGCGTGACTCCAGAATTTTCTGGGGAATTTATAATGTTCATTTTAAGGTTGTGTCTGTTTCTGAGAAGCGTAGGTGTGATTGATTGGCACGATGTAGGACTGATTTGATTGATCTGTGAAGTTTGTGAACTTTGCTATTTAACGAGGTAAAAAAATATAGTTTAGGTTAGTTTAGGTCTAGCCAACATGTTTTGCTTCCCAAACACTTGGACTTATTTCTTAAAAGATAAAATAATTCCAATTGGCTCACTTTTAAACTGATTAACGAGAGTTACTCAAATTTCTGAATAAGACACAGTTATATTGTTAATGTCAACTGTCATTTAATCAGTAATGGTTGAACATTCGACAATTTCTTCTTCATCGACAATTAAAGGAAAAAATAAACTAACGATTGTTTCCGAAAAGATTCAGGTAAGTTTGATATTATTTGCGGTTTTAAGATGGTAGTATGTCGTTCATTTTCCTGAGTTGACTGTACTGCGTGCGACGTTGCATCAACGCTTTCATGAGCCACCATTTTAGTTCTACAGCTGATCCTGATTTATATTTAAGTCATCACGTTACTTTTCCTCGTTCACCAGTTAGATATATAATGAATATTTTCATGCGAAAAAACATTTCGAACTCAGTCACGTCACAATACAGGTGCAAAATCTATAATGTTTTTTCCAAATTGAGAGTGAAGGTTGAGCTTATTCGAACCAAGATGGTTTGTTTATTAAATTAGAGTATGGCAATAGAAAGCTTTCGCGTTATACTTGCATGACGTGCCAAGCTGAGTGCTGCACAATCGATGAAAGAGATGTTGCAGCTGAGGGAAGGCAATCGTGTAGCATGTTGCATGATGCTCCCTATTAACTCTTTGACGGCCTCGTTTGTTACCCGAGCTCTCTTGTGCACGCCAAGCGCTTTTTGTGTCGCCAAAAAGTAAATTTCGCTCCTTTTTTCACCAGATTTAACGAAGAGGAAAGCGTCGAGCGTGATACGCATTTTAGCGCTCGCGACATCGAGTTAAAATCTTCTCTTACAACACCGGCCGGAATGCGAAAACTTTGTACGGATATCTAAGTCTAGTTAGGTGAATATTCCGGGTGCTTATCATAATGATGAACTTAAAGTGAACTCTTGCATCATTGTGTGTTTGATGTGTCATCCGATAGATCTCCAGAAACGGTTTCACAGTTCCGGGCAGTTTTCATTTGAGTGGTCCTGAATTTAAATTTAGGTTCAATTCGAATAATTTTATGTGACTGCCTGTAATCGAGTGGTGTGCATCTCCGCTAGTGATGCGGGGCGACCCAGGTTCAATTCCCATACCTGCCTTGGTCTACTTCTGCTGATTATCAGTGGACGAGAAAAATAACTTGCACGCTGCAACGCTGGACGCCTGGAGTGGTACTAGGCCTTCATCAAACGCATCACAGCGCCCCTACGAGCCTCTACTTCAAGTTGCACTGCAAAGGACGGGAATTATATCTTGGAGCAGGGGTTCCCAACCTGAAGTACATTTGCTTATCTAGATGGGGGTGTATTTAATGTTGGTTTATAGTTCCTCAAACCTGAAGTTCTATTAAAAATTCAGTGGAATTTTATTTTTCTGCTCGCATTTCTGTCATAAAAAATCAGGGGTACATGCTCATTTGTCGAAATACTGAAGAGGTACAAGGTCAGAGAAAGGTTGGGAACCCCTGAGTAAGAGCGAAAAATTGAAGATGTATTCAATATATCGCAATCTCGTGTCGTGTGTCCTGAAGACAGCATGTGGAACGATGCTGGAGTGGTCGACTCGGGTGTGTGCATTTGATTCTATTGTGTTAGCTGAATAATTTAACCACCAGAGACAGGTTGTAGCAGGGTAGAGGTCTTCCATTCTTGTAGAGATGAAAATGACTCAAACGCCTTTTTTGAGATATTTACCCTCGAAAAACAGCTATTCCAGCGATTGTATTATTTATGTCAGCCTCTCAGCCTCTGTGAGTATGGATCCATGCATCTTATGTTTGATTTCATGCACAGCTTAGCTCTTATTGTTCCGCCATGAAGTTCGGTTATTGAGGTTCAAGTACTTTACTTTGTATTGGATAATTTTTAGGAATTGTTGATACAAACAAAGATCCTACAGTTTACAGAAAGCTTTCCGAGAGCTCAGTTGTGACACAGAACTTGTCTCTTAAAGATCGAAGATCTCTATGTAAGGACTCACAGCACGTCTGCACGCGCGTGCAGTGTTCTACGGTCTCTATGGTTACTCACCTGAGAGACTCGTGCGTATAAAATGGAGAACATGTCACCTGGGTGACGGACTTGCATCAACTTCACACGCCCTCCAGGATTCTGCACTCCAAAGCTGATTGTTCTACAGCTGCCGTGATGGTCTTGCAATGTTTGGTCAACTGGAACTTGAATCTCCGCTGCGATCGTGTTTGAAATTATAAGCATTGTTGTCAACTACATAGAATTAGAAGCATATCAGCTTGACTTGGAGTAGAGTTTTTTCTCAGTGAATGGATCAGACTTTCTTTCACGCGAATTCTTTTTCTTTGTTCCTTTGATTGGTCAGTTCTGTTTAGACTTCCATTGTGATCCTTCTGCCCTACAATCGGTAAGAGACCTAAAAGTGCTGCATAGTCGGAAGCTTCAGAAGAATTGGAGACTTAGATTTGTAATATTAGTTCATTAGTAGACCTACACGTGAAAAAATTCACGTGTTTTATGCTGAATTTTTTCGTTTGATTTGTCTGTGGATCATTCTTTGCGAAGGAGTTTCCCCATTGAAGGGAAAAAGGCCGAATGTGGAAAAAGGCTTATTTTATTATAATCTTGTGCCTTCGGTATCCCCAATACTATGCTTACAATACGTGTATGCCAATTCCATTGAGAAGTCAATACTTAGCTTAAGATAAACACTTTATTTCATCTCCTTCATAATACTTCGTTTCCAATTAATTAATCTAAGCAGTCATGTGGGACACGAAATATATGCATGTACGTTGGATTTCATTGTGTATCATGTGTGTAGTTCTCTCTCTATCTGTGTGTGTCAGTTTTGTTACTTCTTATCTATTACTGAAGAAAAATTATTGAACTGAAATCAGAACGGGTATGCATGTATTATAAGCATTGTATTGTGGATACCAAAGAAGCTGGATGAATATAAATTACTCCATTTTTTCCGTTATTAATTCTTTTCTCCTACACGGCCATGCTATCGGTAAATAAGATACAGAATGAAAGTTCTGTATATATTCATGAAAAATATTCATTTAAAACATTAATTTGTCAATCTTTAATACATTCGTCTTTATAATAATTACAAATTTGTCAGATGCAACCAAACTTATAACCCAATTATGGATGGAAAAATCCCTAATTTTTTCACTTTGAAAATGTGGAATTTTCACGGGAACTGTCTAGTTCTTAAATAAAGCAAGTGCATTTCTCCTTTGTCTGGCCTGACCTGACCTATTCGACAGCGCCTTATACCCGTGTCATACCAACATAGGCAGTTATACATAGGAAAATTGATGAAGGTAGGGATAGAAACATGAACATAGAGATCGTTCCTTAGACATATAGTCCCGTGCAAGTGTGGCCGGTTGAAGATTGTTTCAATTTATTTTGTTCCGACCGGAACAGGTTGTACTGTCATAGGCAAGCCGTTCTGTTGGTTTGAGTTAACCCTTTAACGACGAAATTATTTTCAGACTGATCAAAATATTGTGCAAATTACCCCTTATCTTTACTCATTTTCATATAATTTTACCGTAATTTTGAACGAAACTTTTAGAATATGGAACTTGAGGGAATGATTTCTAATGGACTTCACCTACTATATTAATATAATAGGATGGGAACTAATGGGCTAAGCTTGTTCATCGATTAAAATTTCGTTCAATATCAGTTGCATGTCTTTATAAAGTGTTAAATAACTAATATTAAACTATAAATCCGTAATTTATTTTTTTCTTGAATAACGTTTTGGCAAGAATCTAAAGCCATTTCCAGAAAGAAAGTTAAGGCTGGAAATTATGTCCTTACAGTTTTAAACTCATGATAATTATAATTTGGATGTCTCTTTTACTCAGAACTTCCAGAAAGGTCATGAATGATTATCAGTCCTCCATTCAGACTGAACTTTTTGTATGTTTGAAAAATTTTCTTTCCTAAATCAATGAATCTTGCTTAGGTTCTCTGCAACATTTATAACGAGTGTGTTGGTTACTGTAGATAGCTTTCGTTTTCATCCCTCTCTTTCACAGCTGACCCTCAGAATTTTCTATTGTTTTGTTTTAGCTCAACATTATTTTACTAACTTTCTTCTGAGTTTGTACCTCTTCTTATTTCCAATTCTCTTGTCTTCATTTTGAAGTGTAAATAACTAAAATCTTCCGTTTTTACTAAAGAATGTCAATATTTTTAACCATGATTTCTATAACAATTACTTTGCATCGCAGTTTCTGCAAGAACGTTAATCTTCTTTGATGTTGCCTTATCGTGGCAATAATTCTTATTGGTAACACATTTAGTTCTTTACGATTGTATTTGACGAACACCATCTGCAGTGCTCTTAATTTCAAATACCCTCCTTGTTGTAATGGATTACGATACTTTAGCTGTTTTGCGGTCCCTTTTTGATGGATTGAAAAATAATGTGGTAGCTTGTCAATAAGAAACCCTTATATTTATATTGAAACCTGTAACATCAGTGATAATATTCATTTTAGTTCGTTTTATATTTTCTCCTCTTATGGTTCCATTTCAGTTCCCACACCAACATAGATGATTTAAATTCTGTGGGTCCCATCTAAGTCCAATCTGCAGCGCAGGCGGAACAGCTTCAATATTCCATATCCTGTTGTTCTTGGCTACAAGTTTAGGACCCGGTCGGATCCGAGCAAGATTTTTCTTGAGATCTACCGAGATTAGTTGGTGGTCTAACTTTGTCACCAGTGAAGAGAAAAAAATTGCTATTGCATTAGGCGAAGCCACCTTCGAGAGAGCGTCTCGCCCCCTGCTGCCAAGAGGTCTTCTTCTTCTTCTTTGGTGTCTGCAGCCCTGACAGGAAGGCAATTGCGGGCATTTATGTGACCAACTTTTTGTGTCGGCTCACTGCAATGACCTGAACTTCAGGTCCTCTCAATATGTTTCTGTAATGTTGAATTTTCGTTTGGGCCTTTTAAATGAAACGAATTTCTTCCCTTGGGAATCCCTTTTTAGTAAACATTCTGAGGCTAAACTCATAAATTTTTTTCTGAACGAAACGATGTGTTAAGCTGAATGAAGAGATGGTTACTTCAAGCAGACTGGAGCACACCAAAAAAACGATAAACCTTTTTTCTCACACCGCTTTGTATGAAATCTTTACGAGTCATGTCAGTGTCACAGTTCTCTGTTGAGACACTTGATTGTGTCTAACAGTTCTTTGTCGAGACTTGTTACGTCTCAAAGTTTACAGTTAAGGCGAGTCACTGTAGCTCACAGTTCTCAGTCGAGACAAGTTTCTGCGTCTCGCAGTTCTCAGTTGATGCACGTCACTGTCTCGCAGTTCTCAGTTGATGCACGTCATTGTCTTGCAGTTCTCAGTTGATGCACGTCATTGTCTTGCAGTTCTCAGTTGATGCACGTCACTGTCTTGCAGTTCTCAGCTGATGCACGTCACTGTCTTGCAGTTCTCAGCTGATGCACGTCACTGTCTTGCAGTTCTCAGCTGATGCACGTCACTGTTATGCAATTATCAATTGATGCA
Organism: Trinorchestia longiramus; assembly: GCA_006783055.1. Classification (NCBI taxonomy): domain Eukaryota; kingdom Metazoa; phylum Arthropoda; class Malacostraca; order Amphipoda; family Talitridae; genus Trinorchestia; species Trinorchestia longiramus. Next base: position 251,158 of record VCRD01000185.1, read on the forward strand.
CATCACTGTTTTGCAATTATCAATTGATGCACATCACTGTTTTGCAATTATCAATTGATGCACATCACTGTTTTGCAATTATCAATTGATGCACGTCACTGTTATGCAATTATCAACTGATGCACATCACTGTTTTGCAATTATCAATTGATATACGTCACTGTCTCACAATTCTCCACAGTTGTAAAGATAATGTACACTAAAGTATTGAAATAAGACGTTAACAATTCAGAGCTACGCAAGTTATTACTTGCCGAGTCACTTTCTTAATTGTCAGTGCTGGGTCTCGCATGACCACGTATCAAACATTTCACAGTTCTTACTGCTCCTAAATATTTCTTCCTTACTCATACTAAAGCTCTGAGTATATAAAAACTCATGTTGTGAAATAGAAGCATGCTAAAATAAATTTTTCTTAGATTCATTGGAAATGTTAGTAATTATTCTGCAAAAGAGACAAACATGAGAAAGGGAATTATTTCGTCAATGAATTCATCACTGGAGAGTTCTAGGTCAGACCCGTGTATGAATTCAGGGAAACGCAGGGCACAAAATCCACGAGTTAGGCTTGTTTCCTCATTCTTACTTTCGAACTCGAAACTTTCTTTGCAGAATGCGAAGCAATTAGAAAGCCCGCACAAACTGACTTCGGACCATTTTACGAGCTAGAGTTTTCTTCGCAACAAAAAAAACTTCGCTCCTACAGCCAATCGACAAAAGGCGAGTGCAGAGAACGCGCTCATCTGTCGTAATTATCGAGAAGCTGCGGACGAAATTGATCAAATCCTTTTCCTCTCCAATTTTCTGTATAAAACCACACTTAATATTTCATTCTCTTCAGCTTGAATTCTGCAATATTTTATGCAACAATTTTCGTTCAATTAACAGTGAAAAGTTTGTTTTGTCTCGAAAGAATAATTTGTAGTCTGATTGTGCATTCTAAACTTACGTACGTTTCCTTGCTGACCTAATGCTAGTTATTTTTCTGGATCAAATATTCAGCTGTTATTGGAAAACGTGCTTCAAAGTAGGGGAATTTCTATTTCCAACTGCTATCTCCTCTCTACACTCCATGCTGCAATGCAGAAACTAAGATTTTATGCAGCATTATCGGAAAAAATGTTTAGTATCAGCATGAAGCAATCCCAATACTACCGACCTAGAGTCTGCACTTTAGGCTTTTTGCCATCGAGCGGTCATTTTAACCGAACAAGCATTCATAAATTCATCGAGAATCGAATTTTTCAGCTGTATTGTCGCACATTGTCATGTCTGATTCGCTAGAGGTGCGTGATACATCCATGCTCATATAACTGTAAATGTTACACGCTGTGTTACTGGATTAGTCGTTTGTAATTTCTGTCTGTAAGAAATATATTCATTCATGAATAACAGAATTAAAAATTAAATGATTCCAGGCAGTAGTGTATCGACCTTCTTGCCGTGTAGGAGGTCGTTTCTTCATTTTTTTTAGGCAAAATTTAGACAGTATTGAACTCAAAAAGTTGTACACAAACACTTTTGCTCGATCTTAGTCAGAATTTCTTTACTATTCATAAAATTTTGCAGTGAACGGAAAAGATAAAAATTATCTGGTACAAGGTCTAGTGATTATGGTGGATTGGAAAGAACAGAGCAGCCTAAATCCAAATATTTTTTCAGCATAATTTTGCTGAATGTAATCTTGCGTTGTCATGAACAATTATATATTTTTTCTCTTGACGAGTTAAAGGCGTTGTATTGAAAGATTTCCATGCACTCGATACAGCTTCTGACAGGAGAAGTCTGCAGTTACTCTCTGATTGCAGTTAAAAATCGCATTGTGATGACATCGCAGTCCATGTTCGCAGCATAACTTTTTCAAAATAAGTTTTAGTTTCTATTATGATGCACATTTATTCACTACGGATGTGAGAACAACCGGTGAACGCTCTTTATAAACTGATTCGGTTTTATCAAAACACTAGAAGTTCGAAATGCTTTGTTACACTTTGCAAACAATAAGCAAATTACGTATGGTTCAACCTCGTATTTTTTGCTCATTCAAATTTATTTTATATGTGAAAGTTGCTGTTTAATCTTCGAGTTTGTACAACGTAATTTTTTCAAATTAATTCGTTTCAACTTGCAGGTAAAAAGAAGCGCAGGGAATTGACATTATGCGTGGGAAATCTTTCATGTGATTCCAGAGTTCTATTTTGTTAGTGCTTTGCGTCGAAAAACCGAAGGCAACATTTTAGAATCACTAATTTTTTAAAGTGCAAATACTATTTTAGCTTGTGTTGTATTTAAAAATTATAGCCTCCTAAGCAAGGAATGTCAGAAATTAACGACATACTTTGACAGCAATGATAGTATCAAAATCAGGTATTTGAGTATATCACGCCTGTGAATTCAAATTTTAACCTAAATTTGCGGGAACTCTCCTAAGTTAAGGCAAACTTTTGGTACTCTGTTTTAGATTTCATCGCTCAGTACCGATCTGCAATACTGATTTCTATTTGAAATGTACGCTTAAAAGTTTTGTAAATCATTTATGTCGAGGGTCGTTTATAACATTTGTACATTCTCATTGTACCATAGACGTGTATTAAATGCCATTGTACCCTAGTTGATCTCATTAACCGTTTCACCATTTCACTGCTGTTTCCTTTGCTCTTTAGGTGACAGAATCTTTCTGCAGATATTTGTAGCAGGGCCCTCTGCTGCTTTTTACTATTTTTTCTAATCTTCTTAGACAAGACAACATTTATTTATGAACTTGACATTTCATAAGCTTTACGAACATGACATAGTACGAGTATATCCAACAATATGCGTCCGATCGAACTGCATCATTCCTATTATACTTCTCTTGCAATTTATGTGGAACATGTTTATCTTTTACCTGGTGATCACGCAAAATGTTTAAAATTATACATATATCATTCTCTTCTCTAACACCCATTTAACGCACTGACACCCAGCCCTCTTCGTTTTAATATGGCATCCGATGCTTAAGTTTTATGTAAAATATGATACTTGCAGAAGAATCTGCTTTACCTACACCTATGATTGTCACATAAATGAGGTACATTACACGACCTGCTTCCCGTATGTGAAGAAATGTCGGTCAAGACAGAGATGGATTCGTAAACCTCTACATATGTAGCAAACTAAGATAACCGTTACTGAAGGCTGGAGTAATTCGAATTTAAGTTATGAGTCATAATTGCTGTAAAAATAAACGCATTTATTTCTCATTTGTAGTACTGACTCAATTTAAATGAGTTCTGCTGTAGATTTTAGCAGTTAATTGCTTTATTCGTCGAGAACATTGCCCTTGTAGTCTTTATTGAATGTTTACGATTAAAACCAAAAAGTGGCTGCTGTTAAAGCTATAGGCAATTCGATCGTATTCAAAATAGTTGTATAACAGTGATGTGTAATAAGTAAAAACTTAATTTTTGAGGATTATATACAGCAGAAGCACTCATGAGCACAGCAGTAGTCAAAGGAGGCTTTATATGATATGAATAGTTAACGCTTTCACTAACGCGGACATTTTTTTCTGTTTAAAAGTAGTGTACTAGATAGCAAAGAACTATAACGTCAAGCTAAAGCTTTTTGTATTTGTCTGTGCGCAAAGAATTCAAATATTCAAACCTAATTACGGAAATATCTTTGTTTGATCAAGTAAATTCATTCTCCACATTGTGTACAAACGCCTGCTGAAAAATAAATTATTTATTTTTTCAGCACAAGCGAGTTCAAGTCTTGTGAACCCTAGGTAGCGGGAGACAAAAAATATACAAAAATCCATTTTTTGTTGCCGAATTCATATTCATGAAAACGATTAATGCATTACAAAGTTTTTAATTTTAGTTAAAGCAGTATAATATCGAGTTGTTTGGAAAATAATGGCCGATTTCCGATTAAGCATTTATCCTTGAAAATAATTATCACTAAGAATATTTTAGTTAGTCTAAGTATAATCCTTGAACAGCCATGCATATCTGTCATCGATTAACCAGATCATTTATGCCTCGTTGATAAAATCCTTGGCCGTTAATACTAGTAAATCCTTGAAAGCAGATTCCAGCTTTTCTTTGGATCTGAAAGCTTAGTTACTTAAAAAGTATCGAGGTTCTTGAAAAAAAGGTAGTCCTTGGGTGGAAGATCCGGAGAAAAAGGAGCACGTGGTAGTCACGTATCGCAGGTCTGTAAATTTCTACAGCGTCATCCAGACAACATTTTAGTCGAATAGAATTGGGCCACACCGATTCACCAGCGCAAGTATAATTTTTCACACGTGAACATTTATTTCTTCTAGTTGAATGCAGTATCCGTCTAGTTTTGCGTGCTATGGTGTTTACTCTTGATTGGGTTCTAGAAAAAACTATAATGGACACTCAATTGCGGACCATCAGTCACCATAACATTCTGCTGATGTAACTTTGGCTTGGCAAAATTTTGGGGGTGGCTCATCACGATCAAGCCATTTACAAACTTCCCGAGACATTTCTCTGACACCTTGCTGTGAGTTTTGTTCAACAATTACTTTAAAATATCCATTTACAAAAGTGCATGACCGTCTTCTACCTTCTCGATCTTGAAGCTCTCATCACCATGACGGAATTTCTGAAACCACCTTGGTACTGCCTGATCACTTGTGGACCTCTCTCCCTTTGCTCTGTTTATATTGACAGCTGTTTGAGAAACTTTGAGATGAAGCTTAAACTCATGGACGAAAAATAAATGAAAGATTTCATTTTCTATGTTCATAGTTAAGGACTTATATACTGTAATATTTTCTTCTGAAAAAATAGGTACTAAATTATTAAAGAGGTCTTATCAATTAACAAATATATTGAAGTTTGCCCACAATAAAAGAAAAGTACTGCGATAAAATTGCATTTGAAATTAGTACTCTTAAAACGAGCAGTATTCTCCAAACATCCCGGTAGATCCGTGCGAATTATTTACCGTTAAAAAATTAATTTCTAGCTCAGACGTTAACCGTGGTGCTTAGGTCTCGCTGTGAAGCATTAGTATTCCAGGAGGGTTCACTGAAATGCATGGCCAGTGCTCAGGCCGGCATCATTTATTAGCGGTTCCCTCCCTGATCACTGTGACGCAGATGACCCTCTGGCACGTTGCTCATTAGTTTGTGTTCTGCCTGAACTCGTTTTTTGAACCTACTCACACTGACGCTTGTCATACCAAACACTACATTGCCAAGTTCTGTGCAGCTAGCCTATTTGAGAATTGTGTTTGGATTTAGCCGATTTTGCCTCATTAAATGTTTACAGACTGCATATGAATGTTTGAAACGTCGATATACATATTATAGTAGGATTTGCCACGTGAGTTGGTTTCTCATGGTTCACAGTTTAAATTTTAGTATGCGTGTTTTTCATTGAGGTTTCTGAGAAATACACGCTAATAAGATTTGTTTCTGCTAGTATTTGCAGAAAGGGTCCCGAATGCACGATCATAGACTGAGAAAAGTCTAAGGCTTCTGAAATATATGATGAACGAACGCAGGACATGAACTTGTTCTGAAGCTTTTGTCTTTCGTTTCTATTTCCAATTATTGATTTTTACAAAAAGTTTGGTCTAAGTGAGATAGGACAGCAACAACTGGTGAACGACTTTAGATGTGTTTGGTCGTAAATATTGTGAATTATGTGTCGTGGTAAACATTGTGCGAGTGATCTCGCATAAAGTGAAAAGTGAGGTGGCTAAATTTAGTGATGAGATTTGAGCGAATAATAGAAAGTGTTAAAAAATAAAAATGAGGAGAATGATTGAATTCCTCTGTGTCTGGTGTTCACCCAACGTTGTGTGATGCCACCATTGTGGTTTTATTACATATGTATGGTATTATACGAGGTATATGAGAGTTGATAATAAAAGATTTCATATTATGGAAATAAATGTCGGTATATCAAAACTGAGTCAGTTAATTATCGCCAATAATGGAGATATACTGATGCATGAATGATTAAATCAAATTATTAGCTTGTTCGGATGATACTGTCTGTTTCAGGAATACCGTTTTGAGACTCAATGTAATCATGTTATTTTTATAGTAGTGTAGCATAATTAAATGTACTATATAACTGATATGGCCTCATTAATAATTTTATACTTGTTTCTTCCAAAAAAATTAAAACATATAAGCCCTTAGTTATTAACAGCAAGACAACCAAACTTGCATTTAATTTTCTTACACTAGTTCAAGCTTGGTCTCAATGCTACCCAAATAGCTTCCAATATCAACAGAGCATGGGAAGAGATCCACTAATAATCGAACAGTGTTAAAGTGGTTTCAGAAATTCCGTAATGGTGATGAAAGGATGAAGAAGGCCATAGACTCTTGACAATGAACATCTGAAAGGAACTCTTGAACAAACCTCTTAGAAAAGTGTCAGAGAAATGTCTCTGGAAGTTGTCAGTATTTCCACTGAGGCAGGCCATCTGAAGCAAGTTTGTAAGGCCAACAAGCTTAATAAATAAGTCCTGCACGAGTCAATAAAAAATTAAAAACCTTGGCATTTCAAAGTGTGTTTGAGGCTCCAATGATTCATTGTTTTGACCCAATAGTCACTTGTGTCGAAAAGGGAATCTTGCATGAAAATCAATGGCTTGATCGTGATGAACCACCGAAACATTTCCCCAAACCAAAGTTGCATCAGCAGAAGATGATGGTGATTGTTTATTGGTCTGCAATTTGTGTTGTCTTTTGCAGCTACCTGGACGCCAATTAAAGCATCACAGCACAGATTTACTAGAATCAACTCAAAGAAATGCACATTCACTTCCAAGAAATCAGACCTCCACTCGGTAAGCTCGTGAATCGGCGTTGCTCAATTTTGCTCTACAACAATGCTCAGCCTCCTTGTTGCCAGGCGGACTCCGTCGAAACGCAGACTTGGGATACGTGACTTTACTACATCCTTCGTATTCTCCTGATCCTACACCCACAGATCGCTATCTTTGTAGCCTTTCGACACTTTTTTAAGCAAAAAAAAATTCAGACCCGAAGTAGAGGTGAAACCTGTTTCGAGGGATTTCTTAGCATTAAAGTCGAAGGAATTTAATTAACGAGACATCAATGACCTGTTTAATCAATGGCAGGGATGTATGGCATTCACGGAACATACTTTGACTAATTAAAAAAAAACTCAGCGTTAATTTTTTTCAAGAATAAGTTTGTTTTAAAATCGGCCATTATGCTTCGAAGAACCTAATAGAAGAGTACCCTACGAGATAAATTTTTCTGTAGATCATGCAAAAGTATTTGCTTGAGGTCGATTAGAGTCATTTAGTCTTTTATGTAGCGCCTATGAGTTGCGTATTTACCTTCTGCCTCGTCTCTCACAGCGCCATTGCGTGTGTTAGAGAGGAACCACTTTTAAAACGTGACAAGGTTACACCGAATAAATCTACAAGGCCTTCAGCTTGCGCTTTCTAGGCATTTCTTAAGCCTATATATGGCCTGAATGTACTGTATGTATGGTTATACAGTCACTGTATACGTACGTGAGCCAGTTCTTCATTAGTTGCGTAATTGATTTGCCGCCGATTTGCGGCCTGTTGATTGGGGATATTCATATTCATGAATTATTATTTGGCGAGCATTTGCTTCATATCGATTTTCACTGATAGAATCTGCAATTTGACGTTTGAGCAGGTATAGCTTTTCCTGTGAAGAAACGTCTTTCGTAAATAAATGTCAATCTCTAAATATATCAAGCTACATGCATGCATGATGAATCATTGCATTGAAGCCAAATTGGATCAATGAATTAAATACATTATGCTTTGAATACTTTCCTCCTGTGCCCAACTATTGAGAACTTTGTTGTTTGTTTTCTGAAGTTTTATTTTCGAATTTTAGTTTCCTGCAAAAACAAATAAGATTTTTACAAAGTTTATCGTATTAGTTGGTGTAAATTTCTTATTTATTAATAATATTTTTGTTTTGGGATTGTAAGACTGTTAAATCGTAACCATTATTTGCCAAGCTTAACTATCATTCTTAATTTTTGACGGAAAACTATTAAGCCATGTTAGATATGATACAAGGTGCTAACTTAATTTATGTTCTTATTTTTGAGAACAATGAAAAATTTATTAGATTGTTACCTATTCAACAAATTCGATAAGCTGTTACAAACTGCAGTGCAGGCTGTCATAACCAGACGCATCGAATGGATCAATTTATTCGTTTTAGATTTATCTTTTTATTTCAAAGTGCTTTCGTAGAACTCTCCTGCTTCGTGTGTGTGTTGTGAATCACAGATTGCACAACAATGCGTCGATAAGCCCCGGAATATTTCTTCCTTCTATTTGTTGGCTTCTCATTTTCTTTACTCAAGGAAGTTTGCGCTTTGAAACTCCGCTCCCTCTTTGGAAACAGGATGAAGGTGGTTGAAACTCGCGAGCCTGTGTGGACAGCAGGATGGAGTTGGTGAAACTCCTTGCCTGTTTGGATAATTTAGCAGAGTTGCCATCGCTTCAACACTAAAATGACGCTAAAAGCACTTTTTTTGAGACAGGATATAATTACCGTTCTAACTGACATGAAATACAATGATGAACGCAGAGCGTGTGAATAATTCTGCTGTTTGTATTTCGATATGGATTTCATATAGCATGCCTTTGAACGAGCTGGTGTATAAGGGTACGCGAGTATACACACTTATTCGACAATTTAATTGTGTTTGAAAACATTAGCTGTCACTCAAAACGTGTACTTGCTACTTAACAGTTTCTTTTATTGGGGTTTATTTTTATTTATGGAGAAATAGTGCTAGTTTTTGCTCTGCACGTTTTCCTACGTGCAGTCATTTTGAATAATTGAAATATGTCCCGTACTCTACGTTAAGTTATTTCCCAAACAATGGCGTTGAACCCTCTCCAAATTAGCATTATTTTGTCACAACGATGCATCAACTTGTGTAAAACCAGCCCGATTGTCAGGTATCACCACATGCTAATTGGCTATTACTATCACATTCTGCATGAATATTGCTGCTGCATGCTGATTGGCTACCTTATTTTTCGCTCCACTGAAAACTGCAATACAGAAATTTCTACATCTGGATCCATGCTAAATGCCCGTTCGTTGTTCCCTTTTCTGAAGGCATCATATTTCCAAATTGTTTGCTTCTGATGTTGTCTGTGCGTCTACATTACGCCCACAAGGCAATGCTGTTGTCTTCCATCTTCTTCTGATGGAGCGCTTATCATCGATTTCCATCTCATGCATATGGACTGGCGGTGTCACGCAATGCTGCGTGACACGGAGCGATCAAATGACCGAGCACCAATTATTCGATGTCGTCTCTCACTAAAATTTCTCGAATATCTGTAATCACCCAGATTTCCCTTTGCTCAGATGATGTACTGATCCACGTTCCTTGATACTGGCGATTCATTCGTCGTTGCATGATGACGTAAACCATCCAACTTGAATTAATTACTTCTTAAGTACAGTCTGCACAAACTACGGTCTACTTGAACCACTGATTTGGTGACAGCTCATTTCAGTTTGCGTATTGCGATCAGTTCTGACGTCAGCAGGGTAATTTTGGGCAAGCGTATCAGTATCCTACACAGATATCTCTTCTTGGCCATTGAACTAATTTTAAGCATTAAATTAATTCACAAGCTGAAGAATTTTTATGCGCGTTACCGTTTTAACATTGCGGTCGAAAACGCAAAAAATATGAAAGTAAAAACTCTATATTGTTGAATAAGAGTTTTCGTCGAACTAGCAGCTCTATTTTTTGGTTTTCTACCTATAAAAGCTCTGTTATTTTCGTGCAATATATTTTACTGCACTTTTATTGCTTCACCATTTTGTGGTAATAACGATACTCTTATACCAATCTCAATAAGAACAATCATTACTGACTCTGTGTATGAACATTTCTTTAAAAATCAATTTGTATGTTAGTAAACTAAAATGTGTCTGTCTTTTATAATGATACTGTACATTATAGTTTTTCATTGAGAAGGGGGATTTTACGCAAGAACCAACACACTCGTGCCTCTTGCTCCCTATTCACGGTACTTCTTTTCATACCTCAAGGGCCCTTAATGCGGCTCGCTCGGCTCTTCTAATGTGTAGGTTGTTTAGAGATGTTATAATTTTTGGGCATAATCTTGAGGCTGAATTTAGAGGCTTTCATTTGTCCCCCATAAAATAATCAGCTTTACTGCGGAACGCTTTAGTCTCGTGTGCTTTCGCTGCTCTACTTTTGTACTCAACTTCCACCGAGTCTCCCTACGACAGTTCACTTCTGGGTTTCCAGACTCGCGCATATAAAATCCTGTACTACAGGATGCGGCAACTTAACTTCCTTTTTTCAAAGTGCTTTGCATATTAGCATCAGAATTTCGTGGCGTCTGCGAATTTGCGATTTTACACATGATTCTGACGTCAAGGTCGTCGCTGTATGTATAGCCTACCATACATGGTGCACCATCAGTACAAATACCAACACAAAACTTCCTCGTCAAATTCATTTTTTCAAAATAGTCTGTTATCATATCGAAAATATCTTGACCTCTAGTAGTTCTTGGCATTTCTTTACAACACAAAAACTGATTGATCATTTCATTATCATTAATGAAACGAACAAATACAAGCAATTGAGCATCGTTACTAATATCGGTCGATTCATCAACTATTAACCCTTTAGCGACCAAGTGGACTATTCGGTCGCCTTTCACGGTCTTTGGGAGAATTGTTCTAATAATTAAACAGTGAGTAATATGAGGTTGCTACTAGGTTTGAACGCTTCGGCATGTTACAGCGTCGTTCTCTTGGCTGCCTGGCTCTCAGCGTGCTTCATTGCATCAGTGTACAGACTGTCTTTGTGAGCTTAAATGTAGAAACTAGAAAAACAAATTGGTCGCTAAAGGGTTAAAACAAATTTAGATCCATCAAGTTTTTCTGAAGATTCGTTTAAATATTTTCAGATGAATCTACAATTCTCCTGTGTATTGTATCATTTGAAAGCGGAATTTTACTAATTTCTTTTTCAGCTGTTTTACCTAACATGGATTTCACCACCTTTTTACAAGCGGGAAGGATAACTGACTCAGCAAGAGTGTGGGGTTTGGATTTCATTGCTATTATTTCAGCTACCTCAATTGGAACGAGTTGAGCCCGTTCAGACACGGTCATTGTTTTCTGAAAAACATTGCGTTGCTTTGATTGTTCTTGTAACAGTCTTTGAAAATAATTAAGATCCTTATCTTGTAGGTAGGAATGTTTAGTCGTGAAATGTCTTTGTACCTTATTTGTTACTATGGATTCATTGGCCATTTTTTCACCACAAACCACACGTAATGAACATGGTTGAGCAACATCTCCAGACCAAGAAAATCCAAACTTTAAATAATCATCACAATACTCTATTATGGCGAACTTTTGCCTTTTTTGTGCTGGATTTTGAGGGCTTCATCGTATGTTCTGTTTCAACCTCAGACCCATCACTAACATCCTTCCTTTTAACAAATTTATCCATTGTGAAGGGGTATTCATAAACAATTAACGCGCGCATACTCGAACCATCAGCAGTAACAACAGGCAGTGTTAAACTGATCCGTGTGTCAACAGTTAACCTCTTGTGTCAAACTGGAACATTAAGTAGTGTTCAACAAAATTTTTACCCACTCACCTTTTGAAATATATATTATAGTAACAATTAACCTATATTCTACCAATGCAATAACAAAAACTGAATATTCTTATTTAATGAATTTACCGTATGATTTAACTCAAGTATTGCGAGCCAAAAATAATAGTTTGAAAGTACGTGAACAACACTAATACTGAGCTAAACAACTTGAAAAATAGGGAAGCACAGAAAACAGCGTTCAGCTCTAGTTATGATTAGTCACAAACTAATTTAGTTTAAATCCATCTGTAATTTAGAGGTCAAAATTGAGTGTGTAGTACGATTGAATTCGATGAGGTAGAAGTTCCTTCCTCCAAGGCATATTAGTGGAACATGAAACCGAGATTTATGCACATTGTCCGTATTTTCAGGTGTTCGTCACAAAGTTTCGCGACACACCTGAGGGAGCCTCGCGACACACTTGTGTGTCTCGACACGGCGGTTGAGAATCACTGCTGTAGATGATGAAGAGAAGCTGGTCTAAAGACCGGGGAGATTCCTAACGTTACATTTATCCATCCTCTCGCTTAATCATGAATCATTACTCGTTGACTGCGAACGGTAAACCAGTTTTGTATTTATCAAGAGGAGTTGCATTGTATACTGTGAGCTTCCACTTTAGTTACAAGCTTTTTTGAAAGTCAATATATACAAGGTGTGCGGCTTGTGTACTCTCGTATATGTGCCTAAAAGCTACGTGAGACAGCTACATTTTTCGCTGAAATCGGGCTGGTTATCAGTAATCAAGTTCTGGTCTGGTAGGTGTTTTGTTATAGGGACTTTGAGTAAGCTTTCTGTTGTTCTTCTGATCACTGATGTCAGGCTGATTGGGCGATAGTTTTGGATGCTCGTTGATTCCTCTTTTTTGAAAATTTGCAGTTGAAAAGTAGGAAATGCAATCTTTACTAAGAAGAATTAAATTGGAACTTTAAGTGTCCATTTTTGCGTGTATTTGACTCAAATACCGTTTAGAGATGACTAACTTGCTGTACAGTGATCGATATGCAATGACTTTATATTTTTACTTGGTACAGTGATGTGCACGTATTATTTCGCCAATCTGAATTGGCATTACAAAGACTCATATTATTGTAAAGCAGTGCTGTGTGGGAATTTCTGTTGAACAGTTTATTGATGTGTATATGTGTGCATTATTGCCTGTCAATGACTACGAATCGATTGTTGCATATCGATTGTTGTATATGAATTGTTGCCTAATGATTTGTAAATATAGATTGCTTACCATGTATTGTTCACTATATACGAGTATTGCTGCTCATCGTTTACTGTATATCGATTACTAAACGTACATAGGTGCAGCAAATCGATAAATGAGTATCAATTGCTACAAATCGATACTACTCGTTGATAAAAAATTCATTGTACATCGAATGCATTGCAGTTTTTTGCCAGTAGAGCTTCTTCCTTAACACTCCATGGCAGTATGTACAAAAATTCTGTGAGATGCATACGATAAAAACAGCGGGCAATCTTCAACGATGTATTTATGAAGCACTCTAACAAATGTTTGTTTTGATAGCAGTCAATAGCTTGCGTGATAAGCATAGCACGGGACCTGTTCAGGTGAGCTATAGGAAGAACGCGAGTGTTTAAAACATGAACATTAGGGATACATTTACAGTTGAAGTTCAATGTGAGTTTTAACAGTAGTAAACATTAAGGTAGAAGTGCGCGTGTCTTCAGAATATGAACAACTTTTCAAGAATGTTATGTCTTCCCCGTTTCATGAGTGTTTCACTTCCTGGAGTTGTTAAATGTTTGTTCGGCAGCTAGCTTTGTTTTTATCTGCGTCAATTTTCATGCAACACGTAGGACTCAAAGTTTCACGGGTTGAAAGGAACACGTTGGAGTGTCAAAAGTGTCAAAGCTGTTTCACTTGAAGGAACCTTGACACGAAGTTCACTTGTGCTTAGGTGCGTGTGTGACATTAGAGGAAGAGGCCCAGTTCAAGTCACAGACTCCAGAGGGGGGCATTAGTCCGGGACGTGCCTTGTCACTAATTGCTGGGCCGCTCTCCGACCCATTAAGTCAAAGCTACGGACGGTCTCACTCAAGCCTCACCGGTCTCTCACCCAACAATACCACGATATCCATGCCCTCCATTACAAGATCCCGTTATCGAAATATTGAAAAGCAACTATTTTATAAAATTTTAAATGTTTCTACAGCGATCTGTTTTTTTTAAATATTACCACGCCGTGCTCTGACGCGTGAGGTAAATATGTTTTGCAGTTTTAATAACACTCCGAAGCAGTTTTTTTTATATCTTCATGATAAACCTTCACCTCCCTGCCATCCAACCCTAACACGGAAAAATATATCAAAATATTCTTTATGTCAAGATGAGTTTTGGAGTATTTTTCAGAATAAATTACAGATAATGTTCATGTCATCGTGTATTCTGCATCCATGCTTCATGTCTTCATAAAATCAGTATTATCAGAGCGCCTCAGGCAAAACGAATTATTGAAGGGTCATTTTAGTAAACATTTTCTTCAGCAATAAAATTGTTATTTTAACTCTTAAATTAACTTGTACTTGCAATAAATGGGCATTTTCAGAGAAATTTCATCGCGATTCAAGGCTGCCACATACTTTCTTGAGCTTACTCTTCGTATTCAGTATTATTATTGTTAACTGTTCTTTATTTCTTCCAGGTGAGTGCTCTGCATATTTACAAGTTATGCAGCTACACGTGAGTACAAATAAAGTAGATGTACTCAAAGGTACTGTGCATTAAGCTTACATGGTAACATCTAATGGAAAAATAACTACATTCTTGCTACCGAAGTTTTCTATTTTTTTCTGAAGATATTTTTTCTTCCAAGACTAAACATCAAGGTCGAAAGCTTACTTGGTAAAAAATAAACTGGTTTGTACAAAACCTACGTTCCGTATAAACTTATTCATTATTGTTCAGTGGTAATGAGTTGGGCTGAACCTAGAGTCACGATGACGGGTATTTCCGCTGCAATGAATCTCCGTTGGAGGCCTAGAGCTTCATCTTGAGGGTGAGCCCGCAAATAATCCTGTTACGGCTGCGGCCTGGACACTTCTCTGAGTGTCCCTCACAATCCTGCAACAAGAAGCAAGCAATCAGCACCACGAGCGTTCTAATAGAGAACAAATAGAGAACACATGGCAATGGGCCTTCCTAACGAAGGTGTAATTGCCCAAGCGCTCCTAGGAAATCCAGGCATGACTGCAGTACCTGACCAACTCTAATTAAACTATTAAAGCGACCTGGCTCAATTGTGCTTCCAGCTGTCGGTCTTATGGAGTTCCAGTCATGCTGCTCCTACTGCTGCTGTTGTTGCTGTTGCTGCTCCTACTGCTGCTGTTGTTGCTGTTGCTGCTGCTGTTGCTGCTGCTGTTGCTGCTGCTGTTGCTGCTGCTGTTGCTGCTGCTGTTGCTGCTGTTGCTGCTGCTGCTGCTGCTGCTGTTGCTGCTGCTGCTGCTGCTGCTGCTGTTAATGCTGCTGCTGCTGTTAATGCTGCTGCTGCTGTTAATGCTGCTGCTGCGGTTAATGCTGCTGTTGTTAATGCTATTAATGCTGTTAATACTGCTGTTGGTGATGCTTGTGTTGTTGGTGATGGTGGTGCTGCAACTCATGCTACTGTTATTACATGACATTCCCCTGCTTATAATTGTGTTTGTATTCATAACCGTAATGAGGTGTTACGGGAATTAAAAAACTTTTAAAAGATCATAAGTTTTCATTCCGAAAATAATGAAAATTTTTGAAGTTCAGTTTCTCCATGGTTGCTTCATGTTTAGTGGTCGATTCTTCAGCATTTATGACTGATGTGATTTGCGCTAGCTTCTGTTTCTATATTTTCTTCATACATTTGTTCAGCTTGCGTGCACATCGCAGTCATTTGACATTGAAAACTCCAATATTTATGAGGTGAAACTGCAAATCTATTTTAGAGGACATTCTTGCATGTCTCGTGTAATGTTGCTGGCCGCTAATTCATATGCTAATTTAGTTATGGAACTGTGTCTTCTGGTGCTTCTCACTGATTTTTAGACAAAATTTAGACAACTAGTTATGGAACTGTGTCTTCTGGTGCTTCTCACTGATTTTTAGACAAAATTTAGACAACTATTTCCAGTAGAAATATTTCACTCAACTGACAAATTTTAAACTTGACCGAATCACTTGGCCAGTTTGTCTGATTGTCCCGACAACGATCAGAGGAAAAAATCTTTTACAAATTGAAGTTTCAAAATCTTATTTAAATAGTAAGCCCTTAACTTCACATTACATCTGAACCCACTACATGCGAACTATTTATTTCACGGTGCGAGTGAAGCGCATACGGCTCAATAAAGCCAACCCCTTGCAAGATTTCAGTTATTCTCAGTAACGAGATTAAAGCAATCTTACTGGACCGTACCGCTCCGATGCTCTTCCAGTTTTGGACGCAAATTTGACCGTTGCTCGAGCAGTTTCCTTCAGTCCAATAACTTCACAAACGTCTGCTAATTATTATTGCCCCAACTTGATGCAATTATGCTAGTTGAGAACTCTAGCACGGTCGGCCTAGGATTCGGACTCCGAGTCAAGTCTGAATTGTTAGGTCGCTTGATCTGAGGTTTTCTCGGTTTGCCCAGACAGCGATTGAATGTATCGATTCGCTTGGAATTGAGCTTGCATTTCCCACACAGTTTTTCAGTCATTAAAAACTTCATTGTATTGTTTTCTAACTACGCCTCGCGATCCTGGATGGATGGATGGATTCTAAAATGATTGTTTTACACTAACTTCAGGATCCGACGGATAGGTCGTCAGGTGGTAGTCTAATTTTAAAGAGTAGGGAGTTGTTCTTTTTGATTTTGCATATGCGTTGCTTTCAATTCTAGAATATTTTCAACATCAATACCACATTTCATGAGTTCGTATGTATTTTTGGAAAATTGAGTGCAAAAGCTACATAAATGTAAGTCGTTAGCTTACATCTGACAGCTTCACGCGAGGCATCTCGAGCTGCGTTAGGGAATTTCAACATCATATTGAAAAAAGTGTCGTGTTACTTTTGAAGTAAGAACAATCCGATGAAAATCTTCTATTTCTCAACGAAAACTACTAGTGATCTTGAAAAAATGAGCTTCAGGTAATTTCTTCGTTAGAAAAGTACTTGAAACTTTTTTATGATACAAGAAGTTACCTGATTTCACCGAATCACGAGTCGAAAACTATTCGCAATTGTTCCCTAATGGAGACTGCTAGTCAATGCTACCACAACACTACATGCTGCTGGGGCTCCTCTGATGCGCTGCTGATATGCGTTATTTTTTTCTCATGCGTTTACGTAAACGCACCGTAGAGATCAGCCGTTTGTACAGTTCATGTTCGTGGTAGTATCATCATTTTTACACTTTTCAGTAAAGATAAATATGCAAACATACTTGTACGATGCATATTCGTTTGAGAAAGGGTAAAAGGCAAAAGTAAGCAATCTGTTCATACCTAATGGATAACCGTAAGGTAATAATTTCCGATTGAGAAAAGTGTAGCCGTTGAAAGTTTCTTTCTGTTGTCATTCTCTATGCCCTTTAAGAAAGCGTTTCGCGTTTGCATGAAAATATCTGTGAAATTCTTGCCAATCGAATTTTTCAATTTATCATTCATTATCTGAATCGGCTTTATAACGCTTATTTTCATGAATTTACTTCACTTCATTCTACTTTTTCTATGATAAAGAACAACTTCGACGTTGGACGATCAGGTTGAAAAAACCATTCCTGGATTCCTAAATGATATCACCAGGGTCAAAATCGACATGTAAAATTGTGCGATGCAATGAAAACTTGTATTCTATCACCTCAGCAGGGGTCTAATAAAATTACCATCAGTGTAAAACCTTATCTCTTCGTACGGACTCTGTACACAAACGCTTAAGCTGAGTTCGAAAAAAAATTTGATCGCAAGTTAGATCATTAATATTCAAGTTAACGTACAAAACTATTATCGATATAGTTTGAATTATGTGCTACAGGTTTTATTATTTAATCAATTACTTGTGAGTGCATACTTTATTGCAATTGTTACTGTCAATCCAGTTACTTGTAACAATTATTACGTTTCCCTTCTGTTCGTTTTTCACAGTCAAGATTGTGGCGTCCACTTAGTAGTGAACTTGCACTTCCACCTTAACCTGCAATCAGACACCATTGTAGTGATTGTCCACTTCACTTCTGTAATTACACAGCACTTTGTGAGTCAGCAATGACGGGACCCTCGAATTTTTAGTCGCATTTGTCTCCATTTGTAAACCTCAGTTCTTTATCTATTTGGTTCATCAAATTGTTTATTGTCCGTAATACTTAAAGTGAGTTTGTGTATGTGTGTGTGTGTGTGAAGACGAGTCTGAATGAAAAGGGTAAGTTTTATGCACTCTGGATTATACCAGGTGTCTCATGAAAATGCATACCTTTTGAATATCAATAACCCCCTTTAATATGAGGCCGACTCTAGTACACTTAGTCTCGTTCAATGCGCTGTTTACAGTTTTAGTCTCGTATTTTATCCAGAGGCAAGACTTCCGTATGAACAACGGTGCCGTTTATGATACGATTTCCTACTTCAGAAATCTTAACGTGGAATATTATCTTGATTTTTCAAGAAACATCATCGTGTCTGAACTTCATAAAGCATATGGCTGCCGTTTTAATTAATAGAATTAGGTACATGCAAGACGGCACCCTTTGTAATCGACGAGCTATAGTGCAAGATTACTTGAAGGATGTCTTTCTCAACAGAGTCATTGCTTTCGGTCACGATGTTGAATGCCTCCACAAGGATCTCCTAAATTTACTCCCTGCGACCTCTCCATCTGAGGCCACCTGAAGTTTAAAGTTTTTTCGTCACTCCACCAAGAGAGCAAGAAAAATTAAGGAAGAGAATTCAACACGAGTTTGAGTTTTTGAACCACGACCAACCAGTAGTAAATAGAGAAATGCGGAATGACTCTGAGATTGCGACAGTGACTGCAAAAAAAAGACGTCAAATGAAATAGTAGCCCATTTTAAACAAACGTAAAATGATATAATTTTTGTCATCATCAAATTTAGTTGAACTATTTTCCGTATTTAATGGGAATAATTGAGATAGAATTGTCGTGATATTAAATGAGTTATTGATGTTCAAAACAAGATATAAAATATTCTGATACCTGGTGTTAGATTTTTGGCTCTGTTGCGCGTGGATTTGGTAACTTTTTGTCACATTCAATAATTTTTTCTTTATATTCTCACTGAAATTTCTTAGAATTTTACGGCATCTATCCTAGTTACATTTTGCGTTTACCTTTAAGTTCTAATGATTATGAAGCCTCTTGAGTTCTAGCCTCTCAAAATGCCTCACTTCAACTTGAAAGATTCTGAATATCTCTGTAGAGCGGGGACGCAACAACATTTTAAATCGCCTGTTTAGTGTAACTGTGGAGAGTCTACATATACAGTGTCCCAAAAAATGTATATATTCTTAAAAGATTGTAATTTGAATACTACTGGCGCTAGGATGCTGGGACAGGCCTCATTCGAAAGAGTAAGATCCAAAGTTTTATTTTGTATTCTAAATACGTTGTAACTCACCTTATGTACACCTTATGAATACCAGTAGTATTCAAACTACTGCCTTTTAAAAATGTATACATTTTGGGAAGATACTATGCATAATAGACAATGTGTCTCTTTCTCTGTGTGTGTCCGTCCCATTACTCCCTATTTGTTTCTGAAAAAAATATTGAAAAAATGAAATCACAATCGCTGATGGTAATCACTGATGGTATACATGTATTATAAGCATTGTATTGATGATACCTTAGGAGCTGCATTAATATAAAATATGCCATTCTTCCCATTATTCGACTTCTTTTCTAACACGGCCATGTTATCGGTAGATAAGATACAGAATGGAAGTTTTGGATTTATTCATGAAAAATATTAAGGTTTTTATGGTACCATGGGTAAAACTTAAAGATGCATTTTATTTCGTAGATCCTTAATTTTCCCCCTTTTAAACTGTAGAATTTCCACAGGTACTATCTAGGGTTCTAGGCCATGTTATGTGTAGATAAGATACAGAATGGAAGTTCTGTATATATACATGAAAAATATTCATTTAAAATCCAATAATTCATCGTAAATCATTAATACATTCGTCTCCTTAGAAACTTTAAAATAGTCAAATCTCATCCAACTTATGACGAAATTACAGGTCGATAAATGCTTAATTTTATTAGTTAAACTGAAAAATGTATTTTATTTCATAGATCCTTAATTTGATCACTTTTAAACCAAGAAATTTTAACGTGTATTATCTAGGCCATGTTATAGGTAGTTAAGATACAAAATGGAAGTTCTGTATGTATTCATGAAAAGTATTAATTTAAAGCACAATAATTCGTCGTAAATCTTCAATGCACTCATCTCTATAATAATTTCAAATTACGCAAATTTAAATCTGGACTTTCCACGGGAAATATCTAGAATCTCTATAAACAATACAAAAATGATTGAACTTTACTCGAGCAGTTTTCAATGAATGAAACAAAAAACGAAAACAAGTGATGTTGAAATATAGCACTGAAGAACATGTCTTTTTTCGGTCGTACGCGCCTCAGTGTTGTAGCCTCTCCTCTACCTCGTGCTTGATTGTTCACGCGCACCTTAGCGTTGTAGCCTCTGCTCTACCTCGTGTTTGATTGTTCACGCGCACCTTAGCGTTGTAGCCTCTGCTCTACCTCGTGTTTGATTGTTCACGTGCACCTTAGCTCGGTGCCGCCTCAGGTTTCCGTCCCACCCGACGCATAACTTGTGCTTCTCAGGCTGTCCCGAGGCAGGAGCTGAGCTAGGTCCCCGAGCAGCTCTGTATTCCATTACGAACTTCGGCCATACCTGAGCCACAAAGGACGCCACCCCCTGTGCACCTTCCCTCCAGCGTGTCCTGGCCCCATATCTACTTATATGTATTAGCTGTTCACGGTTTGCTGTCCTCTTAATCACCTTATAATATCTTAGGAAGAGTTCTTGTTTGGCCCTGAAGTCTATTGCTTGGGAGCCAGTCAAATGACAGAAATCCTTAAAGAGAAAAGAGATGTAGAAAGTTTTCACCAGTGCGCAATCAGCAATGCAGCTGTGCCTGTAATGGCTGCAAGTTAATGATATATTCGTGAAAATGTAGATAGTGCTTGATTATGTAAGGGCTAATGTTCTCAAAAACGTTCTACCTATTATCACGTTACTTACAGTTGTTCAAAGTTGCGCTTCAAATAAAATACCAAGTGATGCACCTACGTATCAACACGTAGTCAATGTGTCAAATTGTAGATTTCTTCCTCACGCATCGTTGTCTCACACGAGCATCATTGATGTGCTAGCCTAATTCTTTGAATCAAAAGCATTTTCCTAGAATTCTTACTGCACGAACATGGAAATTGGGCGCCAGATTTGTTAGATTTTGTGTTCGTCTGATGAAAATATTTATGGTAAGTGATTCATCGAGCGTGCTTTGAAAAAGTTCGAGCCGGGTACTTTAAATGAAGCTAAATTAGTGAAAATGTATCGGCATTTTTGCTAAAGCAAAGACTCGTGTACTCCTATGCACTTTGCTTGGCGTGCTCTGCTATCTGTGCATTCGTATTTAGCTGACCATGAAATCCATTAGATTTTTAAGGGCAATTGGGGATCGAAAAGAATTGGACTGTTTACTAAACGTAATTAAATAAATCCTGTTTATAATGAAGTATAAATATTTTGGAAAGGATGCAAGCAATATCAATACAAGAGTTTAAAATATAAATACAATAAAAGTTTACTTGGGATTTAAATTTTTATGGGGTCTGCTAAACTATGAATACTTGGTTTCCTTCCAACCTTCTATTGTTAATAAGCAAGGAAACACTTGTAAATCTAACGACATTTCTCAGACATTCACCATCAGGGCTGACCCTGAATGCAATAAAACACATTTAGTAGAAACATTCCTAGCTCCTCGTCTGATAACTGAACAACCTGCAGCCAAACTTCTGTCAGCTACAATGCAGTCGCCACGCCCACCAATATACACCACAAATGAACACTGATTCTAATCACATTTGCAGTGGATCTCGAGCCTCGACCACTGACCGTATAATAAATATTTCCACACGTATTGGCCGAGAGCCTCGCTAAGCAAAGCTGTATAATAGAAGCGCTCACAGCTGCGCTGAGTCCGTCTAATGAGCACTGCATCCTCGTCGCTCGCGCGTCATCACGCTCTCAGCCCCTGCCGATAGATGGAGTCCAGCGCAAATATTCACACGCCCTGCAAATCCATTATATTAAAAACGACGGCTCTGAATAAACAAGAAATGCTGCAGTCCATTACGGATATTGTTTGTTCGGACAAGCTTCGATTGTTGTTCGTACGTGACATCTTGAGCGCAGGACTTCTGACCAAAAGGCATAAACAACGAAGCCTCGACTCATAGGCGTATTTTCCCAGCCACTTCTCTTAATCCCTCACGCATACTTCAAAATCTCTTTCGCACCACTCGTTTCAGCGGACTGGCAGTGATCCGACATATTTTGAAGAGCACTTGCTTTCATCTCAAATAGAAGGGATTGCAAGGCAAAAACAGGAATGTTGACCGCTCAATGAAAAACATCGTTCGATGGGTTCTCGCTTTTTAATAAGAGTTTTGATGGGCCTTCGTGCTATTCATTTTTTACTTTCTGGGTGGGAAGTTTAGATCGTAATTTTTCAAACCTTTATGCCTTTTACTGAGTGAGCCTTTTTTACTTCCTCAAGAATAAGAAGATTGTTAAATTCTTAAATTCACATGTAAAAACTACTGAATTTAATGAAAAACAGTCGTTGTTCTTTTTGTATTTAAATTTTTGAGCCTGAAAGGAATCTCTATAAAGAGGGGAAAGGTCTTTTCAGTATTCTCACAAATTCGTTATTATTTCAAAATGGGACTTGAATATGTTTTCATCATTTTTCTCTTATGTGTTGAAAGTTGTTCCTTAACCCTATTAATACACTTGAATACAGTGCTTCCTCGGTCTACTGTACAAAGCTTTACATTTGTACACGGTAATGAAGCGGTGTTGCAAGTTTAGCACTAGAGACATGTGAGTACAGTATCAGCAAGAATGTTCAGAAGTTACATTCCTGAAGGGGTGTACTTGATCTTTTTGCTACCGTTGGGTTAATGTGTCCCAAACAAACTTTAAAAATCATTACCTTCAGTCATAGAGATTAGTCAATTACGTAGAGATTAGTCAATATAAGTGGTAATTTATGCAATATTTTGATCAGTATGAAAATGATTTGGTCATGAAAGGGTTAAAGAGAACTGCCGCCGGTGCGTCTTGATTTTTTAGCGCTTCCCAGGGGTTGTGTAGAGCTCCTGACCGTCACGCAGGGGATAAGGGGTATGCAGATAGTGTCTGTCCTCGTCAAAGTATGATACCTCAGGGAATTAGTGCTCCCCGGCGAATTTGTAAGCCTAGAGACGTACTACTTGTTGCCAGAGGCTGCTGTGAGCCTAGTTTTATTACTAGGGAGGCAGTTTTTCCCTTTTTCTGTTTTTCTTTCCTTTTCCTGAAAGAACCTGGTGTTTCGTGTAAAAAAAATCTTGCAAGGTCTCCGATACTTCATCTGTATTTTTTCCCCTTTTCCACCTATTAACGAAATTTTCTGCTTCTTCCGAAACACTGCTTGAACAAATACGGCGTTAAAACACTATTCCTAAAAATCATTTAGCAGCTTAAATTTGAAATTTTAACAGCGTTGTCAAACGTAGAACTCTCATTTTTTTTCTCACACTGGCAAATCCTAATCTTCATAGCGGTTAGTTTTTTATCCAACACTTTTTCGTTAGTATGTTGCCTTCATAATTTTACATTATATAGAGATTTCTTTGCATCACCCTCAAAAAATTATTACAGCGCTCTTAAAGCTCATAAAATGTACAACAATTTTTCCTAATCGTGACTTTAAGCGCTGCTTTAACATAAGGCTGAAAACTTTTCACACGAGTTAGCTAATAATTATTACATGAAAAAATAGCTTTATGAATTCACCCTGAAATCAAAGACTATGTGAAAGTGACATTTTATTATAATATTCAAACGTAAATCTTCATGTTTTAGGATGCAGATTGAATCGACCTTCACGATAGCTTTTGCAATGACAATTTTGCTAATGGAGGGACATCTGTGATCAAAATTAGCGATGTTCATGGGAATGCTACCAGCCTAAGAAACAGTGGAAGACGCGTGGGTTTGACTGAGACTTGGACATCGTCTAACTTGATGAATTTCTCCTCCACGAGAGAATACGAAGGAATCTTATGAGAAAATAATCAAATTAACGTGAGTGTCCGAGCATAAAAATTTCAACTCAGAGGAGTCTGTTTTGTTTTGGTCACCATTATTTTTTTATTAATTTTATCAAATAGGGTAGAATTAATTCACCCTCTGTTCAGGTGTGGTACTTGCTACACACAATTATAAGAAGTATTGTATTCAGTAATATTTTAACTACTAAAACGATGGAATTTAAGGGATTAGATCAGATCGTTTCATAGCCATCAACAAGCCTCGACCGCTATATCCAGCCACAGAAAATTTTCTTGTTTGTATTTAATCTGGTGAAAGTGAACGTGAAATAGAACGTGAAATCTGTGCCAAGGGCATTTTGAAGCTCATTGCTTTTCTTATTGGAAAGCTGTTACGTGTGTTGGAGTTTGAAGAGAACTCGGCACCATAAACATGATGTAAGAATACAATGCAGGATATGTAAGACATTGCTCGCTGACTTTATCGGTTTCAAGATACATAAAACTTATCAGCACTGAAATTTATTCCCTGAACTATTAGACACACACTTGAAAAAATTAGTGTGATTTTTATTCAATTTTTTCGTTTGATTTGCCAATGGACGCGGGCTTTGCGAAGGAGTTTCCACGTTGAAGGATGTGCCTTTGGTATCCACAATACAATGCTAACAATACATGTATACCCTACCGAATTTCCTCCTATCTAAATCCTTGAGAGCGTGACAGAAAAACGGACCAAGTAAGCAAGCAACAAACTATGTATTATTATATAGTGGAATTATTAGTATTGTCTCCGAATATTAGCCATCTACTTCCATCTGAGTTTGGATTCCAATACCAATTGACGGTGACCTGAACATGGGCAAAGCCCAATAATAAAAGTATGATATAATATTTGCCCTCAGCTGCGGTAGAACGTCAGCAGCGAAATGAAAAGATTCAGTCTCCCAATTTATTGAACTGTAAGTCATACGATAACGTACTTTTCATACGAGGTACGACTAAACTGATTCACTTTCGCTAAATCAGTTTCGCTAAATTTACATTTTTGAAGAGCATTTACGTTAGGACGAGAACACAACTTCAGTTTGGAGCAAAATGTGTCGATTGGAGTTGTGATTATAACTCAGCCCTCGAGTTATCAGACTTGTCTTCTTTCTGTTCCCTTCGTGCACTAACCCTCGGTAGTCTTATAGCATATTCGTATACAGTGTCCTCCTGTGCAAACCCGTGTGTTAAATGAAGTAGACATCTGAATTTTATCCCGTGAGTAATCGGCATAACTAATCAGTCTTTGTGTCTCAAGAAGAAGTAATCGCCCAAGAACATTTCATGAAGTACGGAAAATTTTCATAGTATTTGTAGGTTCATTGGTGCGCACCCGCGATGAATTATATGTTGTCTTTTTATTTGCTTATTAATCTAACAATAAAGATCTTGTATTGAGTTCTGCTGCATCTCTGTTAATGACATAAATAGAGCTAATTATAATCGTTGCTGAGCGAACTTTCAGAAATGCTAGCCCGTTGTTATAGTTACATACGATTTAACGCCTACCTTCACTCGAGCAAACTATCAAAATTTATGATATTTAATTATGTTCGACGTTCTAAGTATTGTATTCAGATACCGTAAATCTGTGGAAATTCTGTTTTCTTTAACAAACGACTTCTTCGGTAGCTCCGATATATGATTTACTGTCGCAGGTGTGGGGTATCTGAAAAACTGATCAACTGCTGCTGGATGCTCTAAGCTGTTGTGCAATCTCTTCTAAGAACGAAAGAACTTTGGTAACAAGCAGAAACATTTCAAACTAGTAAATGAACTTAATTGCCAAATGAGCTCGCTGAGAAGTGTCCTAGCTTTTATGAGCACGTCATCAGTTCCGCCAGCTCGTTCCATTACCTGGCATCAACAAACAATTAAGTACGATGTTGATTGATATGTTGATGCTTCGTTGACGCTCAAACGAGCCTTGAATTGATATGCTTCGTGCCAGGTAGATCGAAAACACAGCAGTAATACGGATTCCATTCGGAGAGATATTACCAATATATTGGCTCCTGCCTAAATTTGCTTAAT
The DNA here is from genome assembly GCA_006783055.1 of Trinorchestia longiramus. Taxonomy (NCBI): domain Eukaryota; kingdom Metazoa; phylum Arthropoda; class Malacostraca; order Amphipoda; family Talitridae; genus Trinorchestia; species Trinorchestia longiramus. The sequence continues at coordinate 277,277 of VCRD01000185.1, forward strand.
GCCAAAGGTTTATTAATAAAAAAGTATATTTTCGAATGCAGGTCATAAATTTACGACTTTTGTTGAATATGCTAACGGAAACTCGTAGAAGATCGAGTTCAATTGATTGAGCTCAGCGATCATCCTGCGCTTTATTGGTCTCGCATCTGAATTAAACTTCGAGTATAATTCAACTGATTTATCAAGAGAAGTCTGTGATCTCAACAACTAACTTCGTGAACCTAACTACAAAAAATAACTCATTTCAATAACTTTCCACAATAGTTTTCTTGCCCATTTTAATGAAAGAAGCCTCACTGTCGGTGCGATCATTACGGAGTGGCACTCCAGGGCTTCCTTCGTATTGGTCGGATCAAAATGAAAGAAAAATGTGCGACGCAAAGATAAAAGCGTGAGGTTCAGTTTAAATCTGTTAAGACTTGATCTGTTTAAGTCATATTCATTCCATTCGGAGTTTCTGAACATCTCCTCGGGCTCAACATCTATTTCCATTCTAGTATAATTTTCACGTCAAAATTTCAAGTATACAATTATTCTTCTAACGCATCCTGGGCAAGTTTTCTGCTGGGTTAAAGTAAAAAAAATCGTAGGCATGTATCTTCACTGACATTGCATGTTTAAGTATTTATTATACATATGTATCAAACATCCTTATCGTATATGGAGAGATTGGTAGCACTTTTACAATGCTTGATTTTTTCGGTAATTCATCAGGCTCGTTTTCACTCAAGAGAAAAGTATAATCTTTGTGTTATTGTTACATTAAAAAAACTGTCATCTGTATTACATGCAAACTAGTCGTACAGGTATGAAGGGAACTGAATAGGATAGCAGTAGCCAATAAATTTAAATTTAAAGTGTTGAAGAAAGCCAATCTCAATGCAGCGTGCATGCGTAGTTTCGATGAAAAATGTTAATTTCTTTCTACGTCTTCTTGAACAATTTCCTCAGCAGTACGCAATTTTTGTTGTCTTGTAGCTATGAGTTATTGCTCCGCCTTCTGCATTCGATGATTGCCTGGGGAGCATTTGAAACCTTAATTACGGAAACGAGATTATTATTAAAAAATAGCCCGTTGCTCCAGTTGACTCTGTACCTGAGGGTGATACAGCGTGACACATCACGACAATTCACGTGCTCAGAGACCATCAATTTGAAGGTTGCTTCACCGCCTGGACGTGGTGCAGGCAGTCGTCCTGTGATTTGCAGCCGCCGGAATACGCGTCTGGACGCATGCTTGGGTGAGTCGTGGTGGTCGTGCAGTATATGTCGTAACACGAGGCAGTGGCCCCGCAATACTGGGACGTGGCGTCATGTAAATGTTGGCAAACGATGCTTTAGTCAAACATTAAAACTTTCGAATACTTATACTAACTTTGTATGCGTTCAATGTTAGTACTCGTATGTTTCCGTACATTTTCGTTAATTATTACGTAGAGACGGATAATCCCCGTTAGTTCCCCAAAGTTAGAGTTAATACGGTAGTGTATGAAGACAATAGCTGATACTGGTAGCAAAATTTTCGCCACGGATCCATATGTATTATAATATAAAACTGAACAGGTCTTCAGTATTTGGTCTTCTTTAGTAAGAAGGTCCACACAGACTGCCGATCGAAATAGCTCCTTCCCGAATAGAATTCATGATACATAGACTTACTCTTGCTGCCTCTGTTGCACCTCTATTCACTATTCATAACTCCGTTACCTCCGTTCAATGTACTTAAATAATGACTCACTGTGTCTTTAATATAAGCATGCACTAATCGCGTGCGAGTTACAGAAATGTACTCCTAGTGTTAATTTTTCTCCCGATATGTCATTCACAAGTTAATATTACTGGTTATAATTTCAGTAAAAATATCAGTGGCAATGATAAGCGTCAGTGCATGACTCTCTGCTACACCAACTCTGCTTGACTTTAAAGAAAGAGCACAAAGGACATATGCAAAGTTGTATACAGTAATAGTAGGTCGGTCTTAGGTGTACACAAGACTATGTTTTTGAGAGTTTATCTCTGAATGAGCTACATTACGTATAAAAGATTAAGGAAATTTTCTATTCGTGATATAAATTCAGTGTAATATCGTTGATGCATATGTGTCAGTGCATTATTATATATGAGTTTTGAGCTACATCATGAATTTATCAACTTTTTATCGCAATTGTTGTGCTCTCTACACTCTTCATGACAGCGAAATTCTGGACTCAATTTTACTATTTGTTCGCTTGGTTCTCGGAGTCATAATGCGCGCTTCGGAAAATGGGCTCCCGATTGACTGCGGCTATGCGTGGAATGTGAGAGCGAGCCTGCGCCTTTCTTTATGATGTAGTTGTCAGCTGCAAAACAGATATTCAAAGGACGATTTTATTCTTCATACGAGCGACTGTAAATGCATCGCTGAGCATCAAATGAATTCGTACTTATTTCGAGAAGCTCATGCCTGGAGAAATTGAGCAAAAATGATACCAATATGCGCCGGGAATGTTTTTGACTTTCGTTCACTTTTTAATAAGGCATATAGCACAGAGCGTTGCTGGAATTGACGGGGTTGTAATGTTGACCATTGCAATGCGTCTGAAAATGCAGTCTTATGTTTTAGCTTCATTATTATAATTCTTTTTAAACTTGCCACTAATAACTATTTTTTTTGTCCATGTTTTTTTGTAGTTTATCATATGCCTAAACTATTCAAGGTAGAACTAATGTTTTAGGTAGTCCATTCTTTTTACAGCTTAAAAGATATAAAATAGACAATCAAGTGTTTGACTTATGCTTTATAGTATTGTTGAATTGCAACAAGTCTGACAGGTGAAAATTCTGGCAACAAAACTGGAAATTCGAGACCCTGATGTCTCCTGGCAAAATATTGATGCCTGCATAATTATTTTCTTGTAGTTTTGATGGCTTGTTGTAAAAGAAGGATCAAGTCAGAGCAACTGAGACTCCTTCCCCTGAAATTTTTTTTATGATCCACTACCCTTCAGTTCCAGGGAAGATGAGGTACACCAAAATGTCGCTAAAAGAAGTGAATTAATTCATTAATGATTTAGAAAATTCTTCAATACACACGTTGCAACCTCGTAATAAACCAAATTTTGGGTATTTTCTGAATAAAATAGAAATGATATCGAATGACATGAGGTTGAAATGTAAATGTTCTCATTCTTTTATCCTTCTAAGTTTACTTTCACGTTACTTTCTCTTTATTTGCAAGTTTTCTGTATTCATTATTCTTATTCCAATTTTGTTCTTTATTATCTTATTTCGAAATCGTTTTTTAAGTTTCCACAAATTCAGTCGTATATACTTGGCCGTGATTGTTGTTTACAGTATTGTCTAAGAATGCAATCTGTCTGAACTCGGAGAGTTTTTCAACCATCATATCCAGTACAAATGACAACATTAATGGTCTGGATGTTCATGCAACGGATGGGGCCGACCGTCGCGGTCAGTGACATTGCCATGCGGTGCTGTACTCTTTTCCACTTGTTTTTCTCAAGTCCAAATAAGGCCTAGAGTGACGAACAAGTGGCAGGTGCTTTGCATTAGCACCGTCGTCTCAGTACGAGAAGAATTTTATCACCTCAAATACCACCAAATGCATTCCCTCTGTGTACCGTTTGATGTCGTTCAACTGAAATATGAGGGTTTTTCATTCTTTCGTGAAATAGAATTTTGTCTAGAAGTAATAGCGACTTAGAATAGAATGAAGCTATAGGAACGAACCTTCTGGCCCATTCTTGGGTCGGATAATTACTTCGATAATTATTCGGTTGTTTACCCAAGTCCCATGCCGTATTTCTAGCCGCGTCAACCATGTCGGCAGCGGGATTCGAACCCGGGTCTTCCCGCTCGCAAGCAGATTCGCTCACCAGTCGACCAAGCTGGTGATAGTCGACCAAGCTGGTGATAGTCGACCAAGCTGGTGATGTCGACCAAGCTGGTGATAGTCGACCAAGCTCGTGATCTACTTCTACACACTTCAGACAAATCACGTACAATGTTAAGTGCTTCCAATTAAAGACATACATCTGAGCTAAGAGCGTCAACTTCCCTGAAGAACGTGTAATTAAATTAAATTCGTTTTGACTACTCAGAAAACTCAGTTCCAATAATAGATGCCAGTAAAGAACATTACTAACAACTTAACGCTGTGTTCTTCCAAATTTTGCGAGGCTCACAACCGCATGTTCTCTAGATACGACATTGTGTTAGGTTATAGAATTCACAGGACAAAATATAATATAATATATTTTATTGGATTCTGTATTCAAAATGTGAAAGCTTATTTTGCAATGAATTTAGTTTTCTTATGGTAATCATATGCTATACAACCGTACGTTAATTTTATTTCAATCTATTTTGTCTTTGAATATTTGTTCGTTCTCTGTTTGTAAAGCGTTTGGTATTATAAATTAAATTTCGTACGCGACTTTATGAACGCCTCCTGCTTGAAGTTTAAACTCCCGAACTTTGAAGCTTTAACTGAGAAGTTATGATCCTTGAGAGATAGCCAGAGCCTCTTGGCTGTACGAGGGTGTAAGCTCTCAGTGTTGGAGGACACTATCTTGGTCTAGATAATTCGTCTCAGTTCTAGCGCCATCCAAAGTACTCAAGTTTCACTCATTGATGCGCAAATGAAAGTCAATTCATAAAATCCATGACTATGAAGTGAACCCTGAAATAAACCTCTTGATTGTTTGTATCTTACTGTAGCGTGCTGAGTTACTGAACATTCTATGTCTCTGACTAGTACAGTCCAGACTAACTAAAGCACTGAACGTTATTCTTAGCGGTGACAAAGTGCTTAGCAAGCACCTACTGGCAGACTAGTATTTTATTATGCATGTTTTTTTATCAAGTGTTTGAGTGTTAGTGCTTGCTTCGTACATTGCTTTTGTTACGAATGTGCATCCATCATCGTGACTCATCATGCTGAAAAAATGTTTTGCTCAGAATTTTTTGACTGGAAGGTTCGTGCAGGTTTCTTGAACAAAGGAGGATGATATTGTCATGTGAATTGGTCAAATGTATCTGTTTCCATTTTATTTCTATGCTTTTTTCATTTCTTCAATCAAGAACAAGTATTGTACTCGAAAATTAGAGTAACGTGTTGCATGAATTGAGTCTCGCCTCTGAAAACATGCGAAATTGCTCAGCCAGTTTTATTTCATTTGCGATCATATACATATAGATAGAATAGAATAGAATGAGGCTATAGGAACGAACCTTCTGGCCCATTCTTGGGTCGGATAATTACTTCGATGATTATTCGGTTGTTTACCCAAGTCCCATGCCGTATTTCTAGCCGCGTCAACCATGTCGGCAGCGGGATGTTATCCCCTTTTTTCTTCGAAGAGACACACTTAAATATTACTAGAAAATCGTTTTTACAACGTGTTGCAAACATATAATTGAACTGTGTGTAATGTGAAGCACTACTGAGTGCATAATCAATGTCTTGAAGAATGTTGAGCGTATTGAACCAAGTACTCACTCATATTGAGCGTGTGGATGGAATCTGCCATACATGCGTTCGCAATGTGCATGCGACTAACATGAACACACCCTCATGCGCTCACTTGTGATGTGTAGATGGATGAAATGTCTCCAGGCTGACATCGGGGCTTCGTAGCTTCGTTAATGAGGCCTCTGTCTTTGTGTCGTGGCTTGGAGCTCACATCGCGAACAGCTTCTCATAATGAGCGATGCTTACTTGTCCTGCCAAACTCTGTGTCTCGCCAAATTTCGGAATCGTTAGTTTTTTCATTTACATCTAGGTTAAATTAGGTATCTTATTTTACCTTGTATCATTAGAACGAATGCCGCTTACACATTTTCAGACGTCATTTTTGATTTGCACTCACCATGATTTGCCTGACGAATGAATTTGGCACGTCAACGCCTTTCGCAAATTATTTCACATCCAAGTTTGACTAGACACAGTTTTTGGTAGGCAAGAACCTCCTTGTTTCGAGCGATGACATGCTACCTCGTTAACTCTTCGCAGTCACATCGGCTAATTGTGCCGCTTACTTGCTCCTGCATCTCGGTTTACAGTCCCTGCATCAAAACACGTCGCATCGTCGCCAGTCATCGAGTCACTCCTCAAAACTAAGCTGTTCAAATCAGTGAACTCGTCCAGCTCGTGACGTGAAAACCAACACCTTCCGTGAAAACAAGATGTTTTCAGAGGAAATTGTTGTTGTTATCATTGAAGGGTTGACAGCACTAGTGGACTACTTGCATTTTTTCCCTGGGTAAATATAATATATTTTCCACGGGAAAAAATGCAAGTAGTCCACTCCCGTGCTGTCGCTAACACAGCGCTGACAGAGGCGATTACGATCCAGTAGTTTACTATATGAAGGGTGGACAGCACTAGTGGACTACTTGCATTTTTTCCCACGGAAAAAAATGCAAGTAGTCCACTAGTGCTGTCCACCCTTCCATTCTTCCGTCTGTACAGCGTGCGACTGATTCATGTGGTCCGTGTAGCTTTATGTTTGGCACGATTAATCATTATAGTTGCAACATCATCCCGAGCGTGGAAGTATGTTGCGAAATGTGTTGTGTTAGTTATTGATCCTCTCGTGTAACGAAGTAACTTTAGAGCATAAAAAATTGGTGCTTCTTGACTCTTTCTTCCCAGAGAATTTTTTCGCATGTTATTACTTAAAGGCCTGATTTAACACATAACGATAAAAAGAGAAATAATTACCTTCTCTGTACCTTAAGACATTTATGGTTGCTGTATGGTGGTTTTTCAGTGTTCATTCATTTTTTCTGTTTTTTTTATAAGATAAAACAAAAAAAGCAACCTTGTTTTGTGAAGAGATTGAGCGTATACACGAGGAATTAAAAAAATTGTATCAGACACGTGCCTGAGGGTTGCCCAATTTGGGCTACTATGCATAGCTGCACACTTCTCGATCACGAGTTCAAAAACTGTTTAACCTGAACTAGGAATTTTTTTCTCATCCTCCATATTCATTACATATTGCTCCTACATATCATCACTTACGTAAGTATTTTCATTTTTCGTACCCAATAAAACATCTAATAAAGAAGGGGAAATTTAAACACCTGAACTGTTTGTTTATATCATCAAAGGAAGAGAATTTCTTTGAAGATAAGATCACGGATTTATAGGTACGTAGAAGAAGCGTCATTCTTCAGTACTACATTATAGCTAGTTCGAACAAATGGATTATTTAATAATTCAGAAAGGTTTTATTAATTTTCTTTCAATCGTGCCATTACATGAAGATAAATGATACACGTAGATAACTCATAAATTTGTTAAATTTGAAACATAACTTGGACTCAAAAGATTTTTACATTGTCTACAGTGCTCTCGTAATGAAATGACATTATAATCGTCGAATTTCTAGAAAATGCTTTGTCTTCGGAAAATGGTGATGCTTTTTCTTTGTATTTATTTTGTTGTTTTTTTATTGCATCATTGATTTCTTATAATCTTTTATGAATGATTTTTGGAACCCAATGGACCTGAATCGTCCTCACTTCGAATTTATTAATTCATTCAGCGATTTTTATGCATATTTTTCGAACTAAAGAAATGAAGGAATTTGGCGTGTAAAACAAAAGGTGTATGCAAGCTTTTAATTGCTTGTCAAATCTGAATGGTTTCCTCATTGGTCGGCCGATAGGTTCATCAAAATTTTCGTTTTGTTTCTTCTCGAAATTTCTAGAATGTTCAATACAGAAGTTTCTCAATAGAATATTAAATTTTTGTATATAAACAATAGTGTTGTCTATTCTATTTACGTCAACGCTTGTGAAAATAAGTTCTTATAAATAGCAGAATATAATAGCGTTTCTCTGAGAAGCAAAATCTAATGAAAAAGTTTTCCATTACATATTTGCATAAGTTATTCGAATATCTTTTCATTTAAAAATTAATACTTTAAATATTTCATTTTTAAATCATCTTTGTCACAAATATTACAACCATATGGACTGATCTGCTCATGGTCTCCTTACCCTTCGCTGAAGTTAATTTTTCTTCCTCTCGACGTAGCAATTCAATTCCTGCTTTTGGAGCAGCTTTTGTTTTTCGTGGCGTTAACTTGATTAAGTTTGGGTGCGAGAGTCCTGCAAAGGCCGCGGCAAAGTTCATGGGGAGTGAACTAGTGCTCACCTAATTGATCCTGCAATCATCGGGGCAGCGTGATCCAGCCAAGCCTTCCTTTGTCAGCTGCTTACTTTGGAACAAAATTTCGTTTTTTATGGACGTCGCAGTTTAGATTCTTTTCCGTATGTTCAGCTATATATCTTGAGATGTTTAAAAGTTTGCTTTTATTTTACCACAATTTATCTTTTTCATATGTTCAGTTACATATTTTGAGATGTTTAAAAGTCTGCCTGTATTTTACCACAATTTATGTTTATTTAATTGTGTGAATGTACAGATGTTCATAGTCTCATTCGTAGAGATATTTAAATTAAATGCTTCATCATTGGACAATAATATCACTACACTGAGAAAGAGACTGGAACAAACACCACATCATAAAAAGCTTTTGAACTCAAGATGGTCAAGGCGAGGTCTTTCAACTCGTGTCTTTTCTATGTATACTTGGGAAGATATTTTCCACACGAGTCAGTTAGCGGGTCACTGTTTGAATTTACATTTTTTGCAGTAGCTCCTCAAATATTTGTCTTCAGAGCGAGTTCAACGCTGTGAACGGCACAGGCATGACACTAGAGGTGAAATATTAAGGCAAATGAGAGATACATATATTTCAAATAGCCAAACATGACGTGACGCAGATACTTGCTTTGATTAGAATCGAGAGGGAACGTAAAAACTCGTGACAGAAAAATGTATTCTAAGTTGAGACACTCAACGATGATATTATACGCGTCGTGCCACAAAGGCGAAGACGCAACCAGGTAAAAAAATCAATTTTCTATGGTAGCGAAATCTCACAGCCGAGCTTGATTTTTTGGTCCTGTCATCTAAGCGACCAATACCACACTGACATCTACATAATTATTGTGGTAACTTCCATTTTGAAAACTTTGAACGGCGATTGCTCAAAACTTGTTTTTCGGCATCTTCGCCCTCGTGGCACGCAACGGCTCATAACGTCAAAATAGTAACACTGAACGAAATCCCTGTGATGCAATTCTTTTTCTTTATGACAGACATTAGTGATTCCGCCTGGAGCAATAGTGCTCTGGCAATTGATTTTAATTGATCGTTAATACATACGTTACGCAATTTTTACTGCGTTACTATATCACTCAAAATAAAAATTCGTATGATTTACATTTACGTCGCTTAATTTTGATTCCAAGAACATATATTTTGAAGTTTAGACCTACGTGTCGGATAACATTTAATAAAATCAATAATTGTTTGATATTGCCGACCAAATTTTTAGTAAAGGACTATGGATACCAAACAATGGTATCAATCGTTTATCCGTCATTATAAGTTCTACCAGTCAGTTATGAGCTTGTGATTTAAAGTAACCATTAAGGGTCTACGGGAAGTATCATTGAGGGAATCAGTGACGTTTATGGATACATGTGGCCAAAACGTTGCAGCAAGATTATTCAGTCACAATGTGTCTCATAGCGTGAACGTATTTTTTAGGCTTCATTCATGTCTACGATGCTCTATCGTCATATGCATTAATCTGTTCAAATTTAAAGAATAAACAGCCGCCAGACTAAGCAATGAAATGGATTGTTTGACTTTGCATCTATTTTGGAGGGTTTGTACTGTACTGTCGTGGCGTGGGAGTTGATTGGCGTCTATTAATTTATCTGGAATTATGTAGTGGCGCTTAGTTCAAAATTACAATACTATAATTATTTTTTTATGTTTAGTCGGTTGAGACAGATTAAACTTATTAGTCAACTTTGCTAATAAAAGCTACATATACATACAATACCAAGTTTGACATCGCGCCGCTGTCAAGATTCTGTCGCTTTGTTTTTGAATGTATTTACGGATTCTTAGCAGTCCTGGAATTTTGCTTGTACAGCAACGACAGTGCTGAGAAACTCGTTATTCATGTATGGGTTCATTTAACACGTTGACTACTGTAGGTCATCACCAGCTTGGTCGACTATCACCAGCTTGGTCGACTTATCACCAGCTTGGTCGACTGGTGAGCGAATCTGCTTGCGAGCGGAAAGACCCGGGTTCAAATCCCGCTGCCGACATGGTTGACGCGGCTAGAAATACGGCATGGGACTTGGGTAAACAACCGAATAATTATCGAAGTAATTATCCGACCCAAGAATGGGCCAGAAGGTTCGTTCCTATTGCCTCATTCTATTCTATTCTATTCTATTCTAGGTACAAATGTGTACCCCTAAGTATAGTATTTGAACGGTACTTTTGAGCAACCACAGGCAAAGTGTTAAATACAGAGTGCTCTTTGTACTAGGAAATATTATGGTAACACCGAGCACAGACTCTTCGTCTCTGTAACACACTAACTGTGTCTCTATAAACTGGATTTTTGGCGAACTCTGTATGCAACGTGTTTCAATATATTCCAGAGATGAAAAAATTGATTTTGAAGACTGTTATACTCGCCATTGCTAGTGGTAGCAACTATTTCCCAAGTGCTATAATTATTTTATCAAAGTACTTATACTTTTAATCTAGGGCCCACCAAGGTTCAGGGCCCACGGCGAGCTGAAAATTGAGATAGAACCAATTTTGACGGCGCACAATTTTTGGCAGGTTGCCAGTCTGCTAGCAAATCCTCAGCGCCAGGTGCAAGCAGTCAATTTGCCGCCGGCTTAGTTCGGACTGCGGCCCGTAACCAGGTTACGGCGTCATTTGCTCCCGATGCTACCGCGAAAAGGGGCAAATTTGAACCGTGCTTCTTCTGTTGCACGAAATCTTCCTTATTTTATTTGCTTCATTTTATGATAAATTTCAAATTATTCATCGAGTGTTCAATCACTAACGGGGTAAAACGTTACGGTGAGTGTCGTAACACGCAGTTCCTCCGTAAAGGTTTTATTGGCTGAAGTAAAATAGTTTTCAGGCAAAGCAATTGAACAAATAGTATAATTTTTAAACGAATATTATTTCTTAAGTTGCTAATTTTTATCCAAAAATGGGTAGTAACTTTGTCACTAAAAAGGTTGGTATTAATGCTCTAAAAATGTATATGTTTCACCGTTGAGAAAATAAGTCCTTGAAATAAAAATAATTAAACGAATATGTTTTAGTAAATGTCAAAAAAGAATACTAGTTCCAGCGAGTACAACTAATACTTGCATTCATTGCATGAGATCCGCTGTAAAAATATAGTGATTGTCGCTATATTATTATTATAGTTGTATGCTTAATGTTATCACAACACCCATAGTATGAAATAGTAGTGGTTCTTAAAAAAATCTTGGGCAGCGAAAATTGCTCAACAGTAAAATCGTAAATGTCACAATTATTTAAATTTTCATTTCAGTCAAGTGGTTGTGTATGTCATCTTGGGCGCTCCTCTGAAGCTATGTTTTCGTGCATCGACGGCATTAAATACTACGTACATTAGAAATAAAATGAAAAAGAACCTTCAAATTACTCGATCTGAACTCGAGAGGCGGGGGAAAGAATAAAATCAAGAATCTTTGCTCTGTGACAGAACATAACATTTTCGTAAACCAAGTAATTCTCTCTATTCGAAACCTCTTCATTTTGAAATCGACTGGAATTGGACCGAGGATCACTTGAAGAAACCTGTAAAACCTTGATTCTTAAAAAAAGGACTTTAGTCTGACGCAGTGAGGATTGAGTTTTTGGACCGTAAAAGTGAGAGTCAAGTTTGAAGGATGACACTCTCTACGTAGGATCTAAAGAATATCCGAAACATCAAGTTCGGCTGACGCAGCCTATTAATCTTGAGCTACTTCACAGCTCAGGTTACTGTAGAGTGAAATGTTATCGAAGGTTTCGTATGCAATGTGTCGCAAAATACTTTCGTTGTGTAAGTTGTTTTAGAAGCAACAGGGATAAGCATTACGTATGAGATAATTTATAAATAGCTGACAAGATTAACGTGTGTCAAGCAGTGAAATTGGACTAGTTTGCTGCAATTTTTTATTTTTTTACAATAACCTGAAGTTGTCAAGACGAAGAACTGTCGAGCAGGGCTTTGACATCGAACACACGGTCAGAGGAAAAACTGTGTTGGTTAACTGAAGAAATAAATGGAAAAGAAATCTGTAATTCTGGTACCAAACCTGAATCTTCTTGAAAGCATTGGCGGGAATCATCATATTTTCATGCATAAAAGTCCCGCGGTAAGTCTTAAAACTCATTTTAAATGAGAGTACAAAGTCGAATGGATTAAAATATTCTTACATGTTGGCAAGAACCTTTATAAAATATCCAAACAATTCTGTTGCAGAACTCGAAAGTGATGTTTCTATCTATTAAATCATGTTCTTCAGAGAAGCTCTGTGCGATTGCAGCGTAAATGCACCTGTTTTTATACAATGCTTATATGTATTTCTCTGTATAGAATCATTTTAGACATATTTATGGAGTACGAAAGGATGCAAGATGTGAATAGGTTTTTACTGTCGTACAGGGTACGGCAACATTGTTTGGTCCTTACTGCTACTTTTCTGTTTAATTGTTCAATTTAAAAATTACTCTTAATTGCATCGTAAGTACAATATTTAGAGAATTATCATGAATTATATTAATAAAATTAAAGCTTGATAAAAGGAAAGTTTATGGACTGGCATTGTCTATGTTCTGTTGAATAATTTCCCATACATTTTATGTATCATACATGGCACGGACAAAATCTATTTCTTCCCGCTAAGTAAACTACCGATGTGTTTTTTTACGAGGGCTGTTTTTTCAGTGTACGAGAATGGTGTAGAGAATTTGAAGAACGGTGAACCGACGTCGTTGAAGAAGGTGGACAAGGGTGCTAGTCCACCACCGCCTGAGCTCTTGTTCACCTACTTCATGGACGTCGGTTCGCCATTCTTTAAATTGTTTACACCATTTCTGTACACTACCTCCACTCATAAAGTTGTCACCGCACACTTTGTTCATTCTGCGATGGATTTCAACAGCACTACGTCCATATGCTTGCCGAAAACGGATTACATTTCGCGAGTCACATTTAGTGGGAGTATCGATTGTAAGCGGCCCTGTTCAATTGCCCGTACTTCGGGCTAAAGGGCTGTATTCGTTTTGGTGATTTTGTAGAGAAATAAGCAAGATGCTGTAGTAATTTTGGGAACAAAATTATTATGTTGTGAAACTTTGCCATTTTTTGTATCTCATCGGAGGCTGAGAAAAAACAACTCTAGTGTATCTCTTTATTAATTTATGCTTAACATATTAAAATAAATGATATTTTAGATCTCTATCATAATTTTTTGTCCCTGATGTAGAAAGAAATGCTGTTCTATTTGCATAGACTCTTGATTCAAACTCACGTATGTTTGTCCATGTGAAGAGCTAAGTGATCCTGCTCTGAGTATAATCGCTACAGAACGCCCACTTGTGTACAGGAAGCCATTTCTTGGCCACCACAGGCCACGCAGACCGCTTCTATTGCTTCTCTGGTGTGGCACATCAAAGTGCCGACACAAAACAAGGCAATCTTCTTAATTGCTTTGAATTAAAACTGTGTCATTTGAAGTCATTTAAGTTGGCTCTAGCCATTACAGCATCAGTCTAGTGTTGGCCGTAGGCTTCGGCTCGAGCTTTCGTTTTTCATTTGAACTTAATTGGCTGTTCCAACACGTAGCACTTTTTATTCCAGGATCAAACAAAAAAATCAAGCGTACCGGTATTTTGTCTTTCCAGTATTTTAGTGCTCATTAAATTTTCGTTTGAAAATTAGTGTTATTTTAACGGTAACGTGTTGGAGAGTGCACTTTAAGTGTCGAGCTTTAGAAAACTTTTTAGAATAGGAACTATACAATCGCATCATAAATGTTCTTTAAACTGAGATTTTTTCTTCAGTATTTACTTATTTAATTTCGTAGTCTATATTTTATTAAATTGACGCTGTAGATAATAGCTTGATTTGCAACAAATAATTTCAGTTTTGAATTTTGGCTATTTAGCTTGAAAAATAACATACGCATTCATTGGTATTATTTTTAATCTATTTTTTACATTAGTTGCCATCATTAAATTTAAATTTTGGTAAAAAACTGAAATTAATTTGTCTTCAGTTCAATGTTGAAAAAACGTTAGATTTTACGAGTTGCAACGAGTGTTATTTGTGTACATTCATTAACGCTCTTATTCATGAAGTGAAAGTGTTTTGTAAATAATGCACAACAAACGTATGGTAAATTCCCAGATATTCCTGTTGATGTTTTTAGAACGGTTCCGCGTTTGTCGGGACATAAGGGCAGAACATTTCTAAACCGTTAGTGTTGAAAATGGAGTTTTGTTAGGATGGCAATTATTGCTGAAACTCAAACTTGTATCTTCGAAGTTTAGTTGTGAGCTTTGTCATTCTGAGGTTAGCTGGGGCCGTAAGTACAGGTGAGTAGATAATTAACGATGTTACTATGTGTATACTTCGTAGCAGTAAGGTAGTAAAGAATGATACACTTGTCATTGAGTGCTGGAATGACTAGATGAAAGAACTCTTGGACTGTATATGTCTGCTCGGAAACTACAACAAAAAAAAACGCAAATAAAGCCAGGATGATGTGGGAAAAGCTGTAACAGAGACCGCAGGAATATCCTTACCTTCTTCTAATTCTAAGATCATAGGATTAAAAGCCTTTTTAATGAATCCGCACTGAAAATTTATCGTCTGGGATTTATTGAACATTCTAGCGTGCAGGAGCTACTGAGTGTTTTATGTCCCTACCTGGACTCTCTCTCTCTCTATTCGCCGGCTGCTCCGCATCTCGCGGTCCATGATAGTCCACTTAGCGGACTTTGATGCGTCTCGTGCGTGACCCAACCCACAAATTCTGGTGTATCATTTTTGTCGTTCATCCTTGAACCAAAACAATATACTTCAAACCAAACAAACGCTGCAGGAAAAAATACTCGTGCATCTTTGGTGTTTCAAGTCCCTTCCCGGTACCTTTTTCGATGCGTGAGATCGAATACATTTCTAATGAACGTAAGCGAGTGCGTCAGGATGGAAGGTTCCTGTGGTTGATTCTATGGGAGTTTCTAACGGTTCTGTGTGCCGCTACTGAGTTGTACGAGTCATGATGAACCGTTGTTGTCATTCACCTTCGACTACAACTCGATCCTGACGTGTCTGTGCTCACCTTTCGTCACTACGCTCAGTTACTGTTCAGGATTAAAGGTATTACAGCGTCACTTATTCGTGTTCAACAATTGTTCTACGTATCTTATAACACTCCTATGCTATTGCCTCATGTGGTGGTTTCATATTTCTCTTACAAGTAAGATGCATTAACATTGCATCCACTTGTCAATGTGTTGTATTATAACTCTACGTCTGTTCGCCTCAGTGTTGTAACTCTACGTCTGTTCGCCTCAGTGTTGTAACTCTACTTCTGTTCGCCTCAGTGTTGTAACTCTACTTCTGTTCGCCTCAGTGTTGTAACTCTACGTCTATCGCCTCAGTGTTGTAACTCTACGTCTATCGCCTCAGTGTTGTAACTCTACGTCTATCGCCTCAGTGTTGTAACTCTACGTCTATCGCCTCAGTGTTGTAACTCTACGTCTATCGCTTCAGTGTTATTACTGTGCATCTCTTCGCCTCTGTGTTGTATCTTTGGTCACTGGAATGATTGACATCATTTTTTGCCCTTAATCTCATTTAATGGCTCCTAGATAGTTTTCTCATGCAAGTATAAAAATAAATGAGACCTAATATTAGTTCATCTGAGATCATTTATGAAGTTCGCTACTTATAGATATCATTCCTTGTTAAATTTCACTTGCAGTGTTTCGGAGGCACGATTCCTCTGTTTGGATGTCGACTCTTTCACTTCTGAGATTTAATGTTTGTTTATTTACATTTCTACAGTTTTTTCATAGTCGTCTCATTCTCCTATACTTTCCTATACATTTTCCCATACATTCTCCTATACAACATACTACCCATTTATGCTGCCTTGTAAATTTTCTTACGTGTAGCAGGAAATTATTTTCTAAGTTGTTAGACTTTTAATTTTTATGTTGCTGACAAGCAATACTTCATACATTATGAAAGTTGCATACATCACTTTTCCCGCTGTGTCAATTAGCTGAATTCTTTGCCCTTTAGACTGTAATTTGTCTCTAGAAAGTGAACATTTCACTTATTAGTTCTTTGCTTCTCCCAACTTTTCATGTTTCACTCGCTGGCTCTTAGTCCCATTCTACAAGTACACGCTTCATGCGATAAGAGTTTATTTCACAGAAATGTACTCGTAGATCTCAGAAATGTTTTCAACCTATAAAACATGTATATTCTTATCAGTTAGCGCATCCCTATTAACAAAACGCTCGCCAAGTTTCTGCTTCCACGTTTCGAGCTATTCGTACCATTCAAGTGTACTCTTCACACTCCCAGTTTTCGTTTTCTTGTGAACTTGCCTCGTTGGAGGTACGTCAGTGATGCCCTCAGAATGCTGCCTTCGTTAGCCAGTAGTAGGATGCGTCCAAGCTCCGCTTCGCTCCCATAATAGACTGAAAATAAATCTCATTATTCCGAGCTCTTGAGAGGATCGCGCTGGATAGCAAGACCTCTGTGTTCCAAACTCCAAAGCTCTTTCATGCTCTCTAATTCGCTCGGTGCCCTCTCAATTCAGTTGCGTTTAGGTACAGGTTTTAGCTGTCGAGTAAGCATCTAGGACTACATCCTCAAATGTTGAAGGTGGTAGAAACGTTTGTTATTGTAACCAAGGACTTTGTACCCGTTTATATTGTATATGATATTCAATTGTACATGTCTTATTGAACTATGTTGAAGTATTTATTAAATCTAGAGGAAGTATTAATTGAAACACTCGCTTAGAGTCAAATTTATTTGAAATTGTTTTTTAGGTCAAGATGTGCGGTGGGAAAATCAGTAATAAATAAAATATTGAAACATACGTTTCGCACATGTTTCACTAAAACTTATGTTACTTACGTTCGGGATAGACGTTATCAATGTAACACGTTTCAAGACTCATTTTAGTTCTTCGTCTTTGAAACAACTATACGTAAGTACAGTTGGTTTTATCATACACTTTCTACATTCTCTCTTCCCCATGTAGTGCGATGAGTTTCGTAATTTTTTTGCTACCGGGAGTCAGGTGAATGAATTTCGACAGTCTTTAAAATCGCATTCCTCATTTCATGGAGAGTTTCGTTCTTGGGAAACTGAATGTTACTTTGTAATTACTAAAATGAAGTGGACTATTTCAGTAAACTCTCAGATTTCGATTGAAATCTGTGTTCATTTTAATTATTTAATGGAAATTACGTGTTGGTCACCCCTTTATTCATAGAAAGTACTTCAAGTCAGCTATCAGTTTTCCACTTGTATTGGGGCAATAGCTTTGTGCCTCGCAATTAATCAGATCACAACTTCTACCTTATTTTATATCACAAAATGTTCTTGTGTAAAAAGGTTTTAAATTATTACTGAAAAAACAATGATTCAAGATGAGATGCTCCCAGTATCGTCCTGCGTCAAAGCTTCTTATCGATGAACTGTATCTTTATTCTACACTAAGAGAATGTTAATCGTGCCACATCATGAATATCTTCATTTAAAATTGTGTGTTTTGCAAGATACCACCTCTTTTATGAAATAGAATTGTGCACTGATAAAACTGTAAATCTATTATGATTAAATTTGGCTCGGAGTGACATGAAATAAGTCAAGTATTGCCTTTGTAGGTCTACGCGTGCGAAGTAAACTTCACTTGTTTAATTTTCAAAAGCGTTAAGATATTTAAGGGTTCTTGTTTCCGTGAAGAAAATACTGTTGATTTTTTCCATAAAACGACTAAAATATTGCTCTCGTCAATTTTTGATTTACTATGTTCATTATACTCTGTAAATTCATTGCACATTATTCGTCAAGTATTTGTTTTTAACGTCGAGGGGACAACCTTGTTGTAACTAACAAAGTTATTGGACTAATAAATTACTTGAAGCAAATTTTATCTCAAAATTCATGATTAACTGAACAGTTTCGCGTCACGGAAAATACTTCTCTAACTTCAATGAAATTAGTTCTATTGAAGTAAATGTTCCTGCAAGTACAATTGAACACGATAGTTTACTTTTGGTCAGTTGCTGTTGAGATTATTACCTGGTGAATTTTAGAACCGAGATAGAGTAATGGAAGCAACGCTTATGTAAATATTCCTCCGTATATCATTGTACATGTAAGAATTATTGCTGTCATGAATTTCATCATTGAAAAGGAGTTTTACTTCTTGTCATTGCTCAGTTGAGTTACTGGCATTGTTGTTTTCATTCAAATTAATCTTGCAGCCAAGGCGTTTCAATAGTTTTCACATAAATAACAGTAACACTTTGGAGTTAATCACTACTACGAAACTTAGCATAACTCAGAGTTATAAATGTTTTTAGTTCTTGAGGAATGGCTGTATACAAGTTTCTCGACATCGACCATCCATATTAAAGCCCAGAAGAAATCGATGAATTATTCTTTAATTTTCATTCTAGGACTTTCACTAGACGAATTAGTTTAACATTTTTGCATTTTATCAGAAGTTTAAGTAGGAAACGCCCGCTTTTTAACAGAAAATTTATTTACATTATCTAAATGAAAACGCAATATCAGAGTATGGACCTAAATTATTAACACATTTTTATTTATGCAACAAACAATTCTGGAGAGCAAGAGGTGATGATCGTCGTCTATCACGAGGCTGATTTTCAAAAGTAAAGTTACCAGACTTAAACTTCTCAAACCATCGACATACACTGCGCTCATTCACCACATCTTCGCCAAAAACCTCATTGATGTTTCGAGTTGTCTGTGATGCATTGGTTCTACGACGGAACTCCATGTTCATAAACAACAGGAATTTTTTATCGAGCCATGGCTTTAGAAAAATGTATTCTCATGAGAAAACTGACAATATTATCCGACACCAGGAAGTCTGGAAAAGTGGTGATGCATGTGTTAAATGCTGTTAAACCACATATAAAGATGAAACGTAAAAGTTAATCACTGCCATATTTCGTGTATGAGAAAATCGAACATTTCGTTCATAACGGCCTGATAGTTGCGTGTAAAATTTGTATTTTGTGCTGAATATTTTTAAAAAATCTACATGTATTTTAACATAAGAAACTCATTTGAGTGAAATGTATAACTAACTGTTGCCAGCGCAGAACCTTCACCTTCATTTCCTTATGTATTTGTTTCATACAAAGATCCTGTATGTACTGTGAAGAGCCTTGAAGAACGAGAGCAAGAATAAACAGAGCTCAGCATTTGTCTGTCGAAGCTGCACTGCTCCTACGAGACCTTCAATTCTAAGCTATTGAGATTGACGTGAGCATGGGTCCTCGAGAAGAGGTTCACGCTCCCTACAAAGTAGCTTAGTCTCTCATTGCTCCTTCCCTTCAAAGTTTTACAATGCTTACCATTCCTTTTCGTCGCAAATGGCAATGCTTCGTAAAAACGTGTAGCGACTTGATGAATTTATGACGAAGGTCCTTACTTTTGTATTTTTATCATACTGCATTGTCGTGGTTCATTAAGGGTTGAAATGAATGACGGCTGGGGAAGCAGGCTAGAGCAGGTCCAACTTGTCGGGAGATGTGTCTGAGTTTTGGTCTGGTAGATCTGGGTGTGATCTTCACGTGACAGATCAGCTGATCATGCAGATCTGAGCTTGTGCTGGTAAAATATGTTCGTGTGCTGGACAGGTATCATGTACTTCAATGGTAGGTATCAGAGTCTTTGAAATATCGGCGAGTGTACAATCGTTTAATATCCAAAAATGTATCTGCAAAATATTTCTTCAAATCATCCCTTAAATATTTCCTCCAAAGTTTTTTCTTCTATCACGAGTCAAACCTTAAAATCAAAGTAAATTCTTAGTTAAATTTATAATGTAACTGCTTCAGGACTCATTTCAACATATTATTTTATCTCCACCTTCTCTTTCAGAATAAAAATAGTTTTCGAAAAAACGCGTATTCAGAATAATAAGAATCATTAATAGGAATTAAAAATTTCAATATATACCTGATTTATAGTTTGTCCTTAGTAGAGTCAATGATATAGTAATAAAACAACTCCATATTTTGTAACGATCGTCAGTATTTGTATGTTGTATTTTACCTTATGAATTTTACAAAAGGTTATATTTAGATGGTGAGTAGACGTTGAAATGCGTCTTCACTCTTCTCTCGCTCTCGTGCACGCGCTGTGTAGCTACAAACTGTCAGGCTCAGCTCAAACAGATAAACGCGCCTCTGTTTGCACGAAAATAAACATATTCCGAGCAGATTGCACGATTGAGGAACAAGCCTCGCAGAGCTCCAGTCAAAAATATCCGACTGGGTCAGTAAACTTCTTATCTAGAATTGGTCTCCAATATCGCGTTTGTCATTTTTAACGACCTTCTAAGTATTCATACACTGCTGAAGTTTTCCTTTTTCTTAGATTGGTTATGTTTTTTATAATAAATTTATCAAAGCCCTGCGCACATTCAAAAACTTTTTTATGAGCGTTCACATTTTGTTTTTTGACGAGGTCGCTCATAATAAGTCGTACACTTTCGCATTCGAGATCATGAATGTTTTCATGGTTTCATTTTTTCATCGAAAAATTGGGATCAACATTTCTATGTTAGATTTAAGCTGGTTTTCGCTCTTTCTTTCTTCCTGGACAAATTTACATGATGTGTGTATTTTCGCTTAAACTTTATTTGTCAGCTTTTATGGTAGAAATGTGTTTCCAGTATTCATTAGTTTTATATTCAATCGATAGACAGCATAGGACTTGGGTAGTAACCCAAGAATGAACCAAACAATTTCTTCCTGTTGTCATGTTCTATTCTATTCTGACCCCTTGTTCTGTAATTCCAAACTTCTTTTTACGTAGGGGGTGTGAATTGTTTACAATTAATTTGTGTGGATGTTTATTGTAGCTTCTATTGCCCGTCGATTTGATGCTAATTGCCTAGAGCTTTGGAAGGACACTCTAAGTTGTACTCGTTCCGTGTCATTTTTTCAGTGACAACCACTAAGTTTTTTAGCAAAATTATTCGTGTTGAATGTCCAGTCCTTCTCTACTCTTGTTACTAAATTGAATCAAACGAGGAGGCAGTGGTGTAAACAATGCAAACGTTAATAGTGTCGTGAACTTAGTCTAGTTATCATCAATACTTTCAAATTTATGGGCAATAATAATTAATGCTATAGATTACGGCATGGGCCTATACATCAGTCTCATCAATATTTTAGAACCTCGATGTTAAAGCTATGTGTTTACAAATTTTAATCCCGCACAGTTGCTGTTGTTATAAATATAATTTATGAGAACATTCAATGTTTTCTACGTGCTTCATAACTTTGGTTCTGTTTCTTGAAATGCGAGTGCAATTAATTACTTCCGCCTACTCTAACGTATTTATTCTTTTCCTTCTGTGTAATAGGAAGCGCGTGGTCCCTGCGACCAGGACGCATCTTCTGAACGGCATCCTACGATGCCTCGGTTGCAGGGAAGGTCTTGAAAGCAGCTGCTCAAATTCCTTGCGAATTCATTAAAGGTATTATGGCCGCCCAGGCGAGCGTGAAGCTCCTTCCCAAATTCCCGTTTGATAGTCGCAAAAGGAGCTCAATTTATTTGCCTCTCTCATTTCAATGGGAGTAACTAGAAAAAAAGCTACTTAGGAGCTTGCAAGAATATTTCATGAAATGGGTACTTATGCTGCTGCTGTAATTATGCCTGTGAATATTCTCACAATATTTTGCTGCACGCTTAGACGAATATTTTCTTCCCAAGGACTGGAATATTGACCTGGTAACTACAGTTTGGCGGTACAAGGAATACTTTGGCGAGAAAAAATCGTAGGAATAACCGGTGTAGACGCAAATAGTGAAACTAATAAGACGAGCGTGTTTCCTTCTAATTTTCATTGTTCATGATTGAAATAGTTGAAATCCTGTAGTCACCGTCCACGAATTTTCTCTTCATTTTCAACCAAGGCATGTTTTCCTCTTTCTGCCCTTTATTTTTTCTTCTTTAATTTATTTTTTCATCTATCAATTGTGAAGTACAAACTTGAAAGGTTATGTTCACGAATTGAACCATTGGCTTTGAGACAGTTGATATTGAATCACGTGATTATGAAAAGACTAATTTTTGAGTGTAGGCTGTAAAATTCAAGTTAAAACTGTGAAGTTTTTTATGTATTGGAAACGCTGTGATTGTGCCTTCAATTTTGTTCATTGAATGGGATTAGATATTTTTCTCGGGTAACTAGGTATTACGGGTTTTCAAATGCGTTGACGTTATTTATTAATACGTCTTACTTTCCTATGAAAAAAGGTATCTCCCAAATGTTTTAGAAATACGAAACAAATTTTTACCTTCGTTGGATATCGCAAAAAATTTAGTTTTGATTGGGGTTTTCAGAGTTCTAGTTTATCTTCAAACATGGCGCCACTGATTTCCGCAGTAACAGTGCGGGTCTCGAGGGCTAAAGCTGCTGACAAAAGTGCCGGATGAGGAAAAGAAGAAAAAGTGTGGGCGGCTCAGGGGTCTCTCCTTCCTGCTCGCTAGGAGGCAACCTCCTGTGTTGCTGCCGCCCGCGCATGCGCACAACCCACGCACAACCCTTGTGTCACGCACACGACTACGGCACCTACCTGTGCGTGGGACCACTGAATTAAACCCATGTACGCGTTTCACGCACACACGAGACCGACGTATACCTTGGAAGAACGAGCACGAAGGCTCACCTCTCGCCTCTGGCTGAAGAATGATCTGTACAGTCACTAGGGGCCCGGCAGTGTTGAGGTACGCAACCGCTAGTCCTGGCCTCTTAATGGACTTTATTTGTTTCATTGTGACGTCGGTGGTAGATATCTCGTAACTACGCTGAGTCAAATTGTTTTTTCATCTTAAATCAATGAAGCGGTTACCCGTAAGATCAGTGCGCAACGTAGTGACATGTTGTTTTACTTTATCGTGGTGCAATGCTTGAACAGGTTCTGGAGTACGGATTATTTACGCAAAAAGTGATTCTTAGTGTGATACAGCACGTTCCAGTACTCAGACGTTTCACTGTATCGAAGTATTTTACAGGTGAAATCACAAACACTTGTCAATTGAACCCTAAGATGACTTTTAACAGCAAATAGTTACGGTAATGTGAATCTTCGTTGGTTATCGCGTGACTGAATTTAATGCAGTGAACTTTTCACTTCTTTCGTGTCATTGTGGAAGTTAAATTTTCAGTTGGTGCATGCTGAAAGTCGCACACCAACCTCTGGTTGCGGCGCACGTCTGTGACCCTGCGCAGGCTGACGCTGAAACACAAAGCACCTTCCCGGCCACTTCGCTTCGTCCTGAGCCCGTTGTTTGCAGAGCAGCCCGAGTCTTTCGCAATGAACAAACGCCTTCAGTGGAGTTGCCCACGCTTGTGGGATTGCAGCAACATGTTCTGAAGAACATGCTATTTAAAGTAGGGAGATCATGCGTGATCCGTTGTTCCCTCTAGTTTAGCGTTATGCAATTCGTATTCATGCAGTGTATACTTACCGTTGCAAGTGCTAGGTGTGTTATGCGTATGTGTATCAAATGACAGTATAAAATGCATGTTGAATGCTTGGTTGCACGATGTATACTAGTCGCTGTTACACTTCTGGTATGATATTTTCAGTGCGAAGTATAAAACTATTATTGCATTCGTCTTATTGGAGTACAATTAATTTTGTTAAATGTTACTGTCTCATTTACAAGTTTTTAATGATGTTTCACTGCAATTTTTAGTCTTCTCAGATTATGAACTTCACATCGTGGTTCCCGTTATACGTTTTTATCGCAATTCCAGTCGTCGTTTTCATGCGTCGAGAATTTTTTTCTGTCTTTGTAATTTTCTAATCGACTCAGATGACTACTGTGGTATTTCTTTGTTTGACATGTACAGTGAATTTTTTTGAATAGTATTTATTTTATTGCTCCTGGCATATATTCTTGAACTAAGAACATTATTTTTAATAAAAACTTTATAGTAAAGGTGAGGGAGCTGCAAAATTTCCAAATATTTCATTTGAACTTTTGTGAGTGTAGGCTCATTCTCAACGAAGAATTGATCTGCAGCGAGGGAAAATGTCATTGATTCTACATATTCCGAAGATGTGGTAACGTTTGGTATTCGATCTCACCTTATCTAAATATGTCTCGAGTATTGCGCACTGCTCCGAGGTGCATGACTGTTTTACCCACCGAGCAGTTTGCGTGAGGGCTGTTGAGTTACTGGTCTCTGTCATTGAACGAGTTCTTAGCTTTCCTCATTCGAAAAATCACTGCTCAAATAGTTCCTGTGAATACGTAATTAACAATAACAATTGTAATGTCTTGAACCATGCACACCTATGAGTCTGTATACATACATTCAAAAGTTGAAGTACTCAATAAACGCTTAGTGTATACCTCTTCAAAGTGGTTCGCGATTAATTTTCTATTCTATTTGATTGCTTTACTACCTTTTTATCAAAAGTTTTCACTGTGTCGAAATGCTTTGATGGTGAGTGTTGAATTAAGTGTTCTCTTCTCCTAACTTTGTATTCTTTGTCCATGTGGAGCCTTGACTTGAAACGTTTAAATTAAATGATGGTTCATTAGAGTTATCTTCGTAATCATTGTAATTTTTTGCAATAAAAGGTGGATCATAACGATGTGTAGCAAAATCAAAAACGTTTTCATCTCTTTGCCACTTAATATTTCAATCTTATCGACACACAATATCAGTCGCAGTTGCAGGTCCTCTTATCAATTTGTTCTAGATGTTCTCTTCCGTCAACTCGCAAATTAATGCAGAGCAGCGTAATGTCGGGAGTGCCATCGATAACTGCGTAGCATCTGCCAGCGAAAGTGAATCAATTTCGATAACATCTTTGTTAACATATAATCATCGTGTGGACAGGCAAGCGTACCAGACCTCGTCTAATTCTAAGTTCTCTTGCTCCGGCAAAAAGCCACCATCAATTTCAAACAAAGTCATTATATTAACTTGCCGGAAATACGATGTCACAAGAGTAGGAGAACATACACGATGAGGTAATCCCTACGAAATCTTAACAAAGTATGTATGTATGTATCCGTGCACATAAATCTACGCGTGACTTATTAAATTTTATTTTGTTATGTAGGCGGAATGTTAATGGTAGCAACTGTCAAGATGTGAACTAATTTGAGTTTCACACTTTCGTTTTTAACTACTTCTATTTAAAAGGAACCAATAGGGCTGGCATTTGCGGCACACAACATGTTACATTTCTTAATTGAATTACATCGACATGCATTGAAGCCAAGAGCGTTTAGCGACCGTTGCTTGTTCACAAAATGTAAGGTCAACTAATGGACTACTAGGTGTCACAAAAGTTTACAATGACGATAGAATATTTTTATCAACAATGAGAATATACTATAAAATTGTGTCAAAGAACAAAATGATAATGAAGGTTGATATTCAAGGCATCCACAAGTCATGCCATCCAACTTCACTATTTACTTTTCGAATAATCTTGTTCGAATGGGATTAAATTTTCTGTGAATATTCTACATTACTTTTGGCCCCTGAAAAACCCTTTCGAGACTGACTGAACGGGGCACTACTAAGCAGGAGTTGGTGAGGATGAAGTATAGGATGACAAGTACAGTGGACATCGTTAAGTCTTCCACATCCTACTGACTCTCACCGTGTCTTCGCCTCTCATCACAAATCTTATATAAACTTTGGTTACATTGTGGTAATGTAAGACCCATAAACATGTTTGGTATTCTTATTTCTATTGGTGTTTGAATTGTTTGCGACATGGGACTTGGGTATCAACCCAAGAATGGGCCAAACGGCTCGTTCCTATTGTTTTATTCTATTCTATTCTGTTTTTGTGCATCCCATAACGCTAACTCTAGATCCCTCAGTGCCCAAGTCCCTGTGTTGCGTATCGGAATGCACAGCTCATGTGGTTCCCTGGTCGTCACTCCACCTAGGCATGTTAGGATTTCCCAATACTTTTAGGGTCCGCTTTTCTCCACTTAAAATGATGGGATTTATCTTCTCTTCACTCGACTGCGATCCTTTCAAAGAGAGTCGCAAAGAAACTCTTCTCTTCAAAGAAACTTATTTGCAGACAGCTATCATTTAGGTGCATGAAGTGAAGTATTACACACACGACTTGTGTGGATTTGAAAGTAGCTTTGAATTGAATTCATCTAACTTTGTCTTGACTGATGTTCTCGTCGATGAAGATGTTAAAATTATGGTTCCATAAATGAGATGCGTTGACTGTTATCTGTGTATGATCGTCCATTATTGAGACTCTCCAAGTACGATGATAGATCATGCACACGTACTATAACTCGAACTATGGGCCTGAATATAATTACAATATTTTGAGTGGTTGCCGCACCCTGAACAATCGGTTGGCATGAGAACGAACTGTTTTTTCCATAAAGTATCTAAACTAAATCTGAGTAGTGCCGATTCATAACGGATACGAAGCAGTAGTTTTTAAAATTAAGGGAATTTGTTTTTACGGAACAAAAAGGGAATGAATAAATTTCCTTTGTGAGCTCCCACAAGTTAGATGGACTTGCTTGCTTGGTTGCACTTGGTAACCTCGACATGTGTGACGTCACGAGCCCGACGGTAGTTCACTTTAGCAAGTCATTGTTGACTGCGTGGGAGGGAGGGGACGGCGGTGGGAGCACAGACTTCTAAAATGGAGGGTTTGCAGGGACAAGCATGGACTGAGGAACAGCGTCATGGAAGAGTTTCATAAAATTTCTCGAAAGCAAGAAAATGATGAACATTTGCTGTGTATTTATTTTTTTCATATATGATATGCAGAAACATGTCTTTCCATGTGAATATAGTTGACTCAGCCTATGGAGCTTCATAGGTAGTGAAGATGAGAAGAACTACTTAAATTATAGTTTATAAGGTAGCGACCGTTATGTAGAGTTTTGGAGTGTAGGTGTAATCGATTGGTCACTCGATACTATAATTTAGTTCCAATGTAGGCAGAGACCATCTTCTCGCCCTGAATAGCCTATTGTGTAATTGAAATGAAGTTCCCTTGTGTCAAAAAAAACATCTTTCGTCGATTGAGCTAGTAAATGAAAAGACTTCGATCTGGTCATGGCCATAGAATCCTGCTTAGCCAGAATGACAAGAAGATACACGATGATAAAGGGCAATTCGTGAGCGTTTAATTGGACAAAAGACCTTGATTGAAGTTGTGGCCGTTGAGACTAGAGAGCGTCACCAAGATCTAGCTATCTTTACGCTGCTCGAAGCACTTGCCGCGTTGTACAACTCTCCACTTCTGACCTTGAGTTGTTTTCAGGTTGTACGTTATTATAATAGTCAGAATCTGCTCGTATAAGCAAAAGTATCGATGCTCTTATCTCTTAATTAGGTTAACCTGTCTGTGGGCTATCAACTTACACGAAGGTGTCTAAATGTATTTATTGCTGCAATGCTCTGCCATGTTTTTTAGAGTATTTTAAGTACTGTATAGGTTTAAAATATCATTTTGTGATAGTTTCTCGAAACAGAAATGATATTTTTTGTGTTCCAAGCTATGACTTGTGAATTTGTGTTGATGGCACTTCTCAAATCGGATTCTGAAATGTCGATGTACACGCTTTAATTTTCTGTATTTGCTATATGTGCTGCTCCTACTGGGTTTCATTCCTTTCGGAATACTCTTTCTCGTGGTTCGTTAGACAATAAAAAAAATTATTCGCTCTTCACTTGTGAATTCATTTCCTCATAACCTTGTTCTCTCATCGCTGTTTACGGAGCACTTGGTGCTTAACCGTTCTTCTATTTTCAAAACATTCGTTCTTAATAGTCGCTTACGCAAAAGAAATATTTGTTTGCTGCAGTCTGAGTATCTCATACGGACCTTTTCGTTCGATTTGCACAACTAAACTTGGTTCGTCTCTTCATCTTGCAATTTTCCGAGCTCTTGTTCTGATTCCAATATCACTTGTCAGCGTCTTCCCAAAACACACGCTTGCTCAACTTCTTCTGTTCCACCTACTAACTGTAAATTTATTCTCTTTACATTTGGCTTCATCCGTTGTAGCACTAGAACTCGGCCATTGCTCCTGGTGTTCAGGAGTGCTTCCGTCCGTTGTGTCGAGCTGAACTCGTTTTGACCTCCTCGGCGTGTCGTTAGTCTTGTGGACGACAAAGGCGGGCACGTTGAGCAGCCGCCGCTCGTTGGCTTGCCCTCGCCTTTTATAGTTGGGATCACACTATTCCCGGCACTCCCTTAAACAGGCCTAACTCTTCACCATATTCGCTTGATCGGCTTGATGTGTAGCATTCAAACTTCAAGATAATTGGCTATGTCTAAGTTGAAGTGCGGAAGAAATCTGTACCAGGTGTTCGCACATTTACTGTTCGCTTGGTCCAGGGCAAAGAGTGGCGCCAATTCAAAGAAAGGCAAGCACACAGAAGACAAAACTTTCAATTTACTTTATATTTTGCTGGCATAACTCTATTCGCATTGTTCTGTGTTCTTCTAAAACAGGTAGGTTACTCCCTATATCATTTGATCAATTCCATGTATTTGCCTAAAAATACAGTCAAAATTTGAGAAAACTAATAAATAACTGCTGATACTCACGATTGTAGGCTAAGTCTGTATTTTTAATTATATCACTGAATTTCAATATTTTTTAATAATTAGTGAACGAGTGTAAATACATGGTGTCTCAAAAAAATGTACTCACCCTTTAACCGTTGCTAACATGCTGTCTTCTTTGTGTTGCAGGTGTGAGGTTCGAACCTTTGCGAACATGATTCTTTAATCACATTTAATCATGTTCGCAAAGGTTCGAACCTCACACCTGCAACACAAAGAAGACAGCATGTTAGCAACGGTTAAAGGGTGAGTACATTTTTTTGAGACACCCTGTATAATGAAATAAGTTATTTTTGAAACGTATATATGCATTTGCTACATGACATACTAACACAGTCTAAACGCCTTATGAGAGGTCTGCCCTTTGAAAACATGTTTTATCTACGAAGTATTTCTTAGTATTTCTTTGTGCACATAGTCATCGTTCGACTTCAATGTCTGTGAAATATTTTGTGATTGTTTTCATTTAAAAATTGTTTGTATCCATTTATGGTTGTATGAATGTACCTGAAAAATACTCAAAATGATGCGCCAAGTGAGTTTATTTCTCCATCAAATGCTTCAGCGGGCAGTCAGCCCTAAGTGCTACACTTTTTTAACTCTTATAAAAAATGTTTTTACTTTTTTATTACCATTAAAATTAATTTTGTATTAGTAATAAACGTTTAAATCGTAAATCTATTAAGATTTAAGTATGTGCAATAAAAAAGGTAGAGGGTCCAGTTCAGTACACCATTAAAATAAAATTACGTCTTGACAGTCATATTGTGTTTTTATTGTAATAAAAATAACTTGCAGCAAATATTTCAGTTTTCGTGCGTGTTTTCTCAAAATAGACCTCTGAATAGAGTTGTGGCAATTTTGACATGAAGTGCTTACATTTCACGTTCAGTCTGTATTTCCTGTGAACAAACCGCTAACATTTCGTCTGTAGAAGATTTGCGAGGTTATTTAGCGGGCCGTGAATCACGCTCTTGACAAGCCTTCGGAGAAGAAGAGAAGAGGAAGCTCCTGTGCGGCTACACCACATGCAAATGAAGGAGTTCTCGTGTGCGAGAGCGCCCGTTTATAAGAGAATTCTGCGGCCAGGACACCCCTCATATTACAAGCAATACACACACATAATTCCTGCGCTCTAGGAATACATTACGAGCCGAGGTAATCTACTGCTGCACAGTTCAGTGACAAAATTGTTAAACTTCATTGTAGTCGTTTCTGAAAAGATGTTATTGTGTTTCAAACTTTCCAAGTTACCTTCACTAAATCTTTCAGCAACGTGTCGCTATCTTTCCAGTTACTGTTGATGCAGTGGGCAATGACGCACACGAGAATCATAACTTAACTGTACTTATTATTTGTGGGATTCTGATTAATCCTGATTTCATTTGACGCTGTTTCCATTTCCCGTTCCACGCGACAGATCAACGCTGCTTCAAAAGACCTTATTGGGTTTCATCACTACTTGTGTCATGTACAAATAGTACCCTTTTTGGAGGCGTAACTCATGTTATGCATGAAGGTGGAGTTGCATTCGACTGTGCAAATACCACCGTAGATATGCGACTTGAGGAGGACGAATGGTCTGGAGAGAAAACGTTAAAAAAATAAGCCATGGGAAATCCTTTGTCTAGAAAAGGAGTTGAGAGGATAGCCAGGGGCGCTGCAGACCAAGTCCTTTAACCTCTATAAATTTTAAATTATGGTAAATGTTTTTGTCCCGTAGATTTTAATTATAATATTCGTACAACAATGGTTCGTTTTAAAATGAACAATTTGTTAATTTTTATGCAAAACGCGAGTAGGAATATCAGACGTTTGCATGCATCGTCTCATGTAGAATAAAATGTAATCGTTATTTGACGGACTCTGCTAATGTGAATGTTTCACAATGAGCACAAGGATTGAATAATTTCTTATTGGAACGTTTCGCCTTCTGAAAGTAAATAAAATTTCAAGGAGATTATTTCTTTTTTAGACTCTAATCTCATACTGTAATCTAATAATGAAATCGTTGTTGGGTTAACAAACGGGAGGAGGATAATATTATGACTCTGTTATTTATTTAGCCAACTAACCCTCTCCTTGTGGTGGAACTGAAGTCTTTCATTATGGTATGGAAACATAGTGCTCTCGAGAGATAAGTAGCCCTCCTGAGCTACGCTTGGGGAAAGTCTGATTATTGCGTATCATTTATTGTCAGGTATTTCTATCTAATCACAGCAATTGCTACACGTGCTCAATTCTTGTACGGAACTTCAGTTTTACGCCAAAGGCATTATTTTCCCCATATTTCTCTCCATTTACTGGAGAGAAAACAGTATTTATTGTTTCTCTGATAGGAATAGCCAATTATTTCAGTTCCTCTTCCTTACTTCACTTTTTTGTCTTGTGGATCATTCACTGTTACTTTTTTACCAGCTCTTTCGAACCAATCACTCTTTCTTGGTTAGCAAACTCTTCCGAGTGTGCTATCCAAGTGAGATACTAGAAAATTGCGCCTATGTTTGGCATTCGAATTAAAATTATATCGAGCTTCACTGTTAAAATTGCTGTTGTCGAGCAAAAGCGGAGTTTAAATTGGCAGTACAGTATTAATCTCACTTATTTCCCCTGTAACAAAAATTAACTCACTGGAGGTAGGAAGTGCAAAAGAATAATCCCTAAAAACTTTGTGATTAATCTTTTTCACGTGTTTGTTCCTGAACTCTCAGACGTTAAAGTAGTGTTTTCCTGATAGTCATGTCAGGCTCGTTGTTCCTGAAAATTCAATGCCACGTCCGTGACGGCGTTATGAGAAAGGAATGTCCTGCTGCTGCTAAAGTGTATCGCTTTCCTTATTTTTTTCTAGTGCTAACGTGCTTACGAATACATTCCCTAACTTACAGTGTGACGAGGTTTGTAAACCAGCTATTTCTGTAGCTCAATTAAAAGCGTGTGTGTTTGTCACGAAAGTTGTTTTTCGAGCTTGAAAATTAACTTTCTACTTCGAACATAAAGATACAATAGTTGGGATTGGTCATTTTTGGGAGAAATGTTTTTTGAGATATGCCTTTAATTACCGAGTTTTAAATGAGCAACGCTTGCTGCAGTAAATTTTCCGTTTAGTTTTGTTTGTGTTAATCCATGCTTTAAATTTCCTTTTACTTCTTTTTTCTCCAAAGAGTATGGATACATTGTGCCATGAGCTTCGTGCATGATTATCTTCGATACCAAATCAATTTACTTACTCTTTGAGTTATCTTTTCTTTGTATGTCTTTTTCAAAATACTTCTATATCAATACTTCAAAGTACTCCAAAATAATGCTATTCAAATACTTAAAGATACATTATCTATCATGCGGATGAATTTGTGTGTACAGTTCTGAGAAAAATGTTAGATGATAGCCAATTTTCGAAATTGAGTTTTGATAAGCGCACTGCAAAATATGTCTGATATTTTATTGGTTACCTTGGATTTCCATCCTGTGTATGCACATACTCGAACTGACAAGAGTGGAGGAGAGAAGAAATGAGTCGTGGTCCAATGCCCTTTTCTCATACCGGAATATTGGCGCTACGCAAGACTAGGGCTCATATGCTTTTTCTTCTTTGTTTTGTTGCTCATGAACCTAGCACTTACGTTGGTGGGCTAACAAGTATTTTGTATTTGTCTGTATTAAAGAATCTTGAATGTTTCGATGACTGGAAGGTACGTTTTTTCGAATTATTACCTTTTTAATTGAGCTAAGCTCTTACCTGGTTTTAATTTTGTTTGCTGCAAGTAATATGCTCGTGTTGGTTGGAAAACTAGGGTGCGGACCTGCGACAGTTGTGATAGGGTGAACATTGCACGAGCTACGCCAGATTTTGTCTCAACTTCACATTATAATTCATCTTTGCTGGTGTATTATTGTGTCTGGTGGATCACGGTGTGTAATTAGGGAGCTCTTTCCGACTAACAAACTCCCCATAATGAAGAAACTCTGCTAGCGACGCGGTCATTGAGAGTACAGCGAAAATATTCAACTAAAGTTCTTAGATTCATCAACACTCATTTCTTGCAGACCAAGCCTGTAAGAACGGAGCCAGGCCCTTTTATTCATAGGGTATTTTAAATCATGACGCTCCTAGCCCCGAGTGCCATTGCGTAGGGAGTGGAGTTGAGTGATGACTCAAAAGCACATGCAAGAATCTCGCTATTTCTTATTTTATTGATGGTTTTGTAATCAATCTACAGCTCAGAGCTAAATCGAAGAAACAGTCAGTGGCATAAGGTAACATTTTTTTATTCTTCTATGTAGATTCACGTTTTAGTTTGAACATGTTTTTTAGTGTCTTTGTTTTCTGAATTTGCTCTATAGTTGTTGGAATGGCCTCCATTATTTATTAATATTGATTGCTATTTTGAAAAGAGCTTTATTTTTTTAATGTTAGTACAGTTTTAGGGAAAAAACAAACATCCATGTAATTGATTGATTTTATTTATTTAGTTAATGGTTTGAAATTTTTAATGAACGAATTTTGAATATCTCATACAAATTAAGAAGCTTAGTGTTCCATCCTGCAGAAAGAACTACGTATAATTGATACCGAGTATCCCCATACAGAGAAATTACAAAATGCAATTTTGAAAGTTACGGAAATAAGTTGCAATCTGTCTCTATGAAAAGCTGAAAAAATTATATGATGGTGCTGGAAATCCATAATTTTCTTGAATTATCGAAAGTGGTATATCTGTTACGAAGGCTGCATTTCAGCCTATATAAATACAATGAAAGTTGAGTAGAAATTCTTGTGAGAGTAAATTGAATTTGGAAGCGCCCCTACCATGCATGTAAAGAGGGGAATTTAGCGAGGCTGAGGGCATTTGTGACACAAAGTTTTGATTTATGGCTAACTTTTTAAAATGAACTCTTCGTCCAGCACAAGACTCTAGTTAGAAAGTTTGTTCACTCGTTTTTTAGATGAGTAGGTTTATCAATTGATAAGAAATTGTGTAAATTACTGTTATGTACAGTACTTCTTATTCCCATCTGGATCAATTCTAGCTTGAAAATTGGACGTTTACAAATTTTAATTTGACCAGACCTATTTCGGTAGAAATGTTTAATCAAAATATTATACATTTTACAAGGAATATTATTTTAACTCATGTCAAATTTATTCGGCTCCGAAAAAAAGCGCACATCCAAACAGTAATAGTTTTTTTTACCATGCTCGTCTAAGTAAAGAAAATGCGTACCGTAAGTATGCGTTGTTTCGACTAAATTAATGTGATCCGTAGGTTGAACCAACCATCCATCATGAGTGGAAGGCACAATTACTCATTGTATAAGAATGCTTACAGGATGATATTTACCGAATAACATTAGTAAAGACCAGATTCTGTGGAACTTGAACATTGTGAGTGTGCAGCGTCTCGAAAAGTCGTATTTTATTTTGTCTAAGTTTTCCATTTATTTCTAATAGACCACTTATTTGTACTGAGAGGAAACGTAACATTTTCTTAAATTACCTGTACGTGAGCGTGTGTGTCCTCACCCAAATTTACACGCCAAACTCTGGAAGTTGTTGAACTTTTTTTATCATTATAACCTGGGTTGTAGTTCTTAAAAAACTCCTGTAGCTTAACACGTTGCCTCCGATTGCCTGATTGGTGTAAAACTTCACTTTGTATGCATAGTCACTAGAAGGATCTGAAAAAATTACAGAACCTAACCTAAGTGGTACACATACGTACCACTTCGGAGTCAACGTGTTAACATCATATCTCAACATGTACGGTTTAGATTTTACTAAACGTCTGCGTTTATGAATTGGATTATCTTTATTCTGGTGTAAAGCTTACTGTGTTTCTAAACGTCTGCCTTTATATGAATGTGCAAGTCTCATCCTGTCCCGGAGGTTCCCACATCTCAGACCTTTTCCAATATTCGTAGAAGTAAAAGGCTCTTATAAGCCCTGCGCGTGTGGGTGTACGAGCGAGGCTACTCGACTTGGCAGGGTAATTTCTCTACGAATATGGATAGTGATGTGCGTTGCTAATTATTTTCATTACCTGTAGTATCATATTTTGTATCACAATATTTGGTGCTTTTCTTTCACCATTTTCTTTTTTTCATTCTTATATTACACATCTGTTCACGTGCTATCTAAAATAGTTCTGAACGTTACGTTAAATGAGAGTTGCCATGGAATGAACTTAACACGTTGAGTGCGATACGACCCGCCGGTGGGTCGCTCAGGTTAGGTTCTATAATTTTTTCAAGGCTTTCTAGTGACTGTGTGTACAAAGTAAAGATTTGCACCGGCTAGGTAATCGCAGGCAACGTGTTAAGACATGAAGAACATTCCTGGCGCTGAACATCTTCTTGCCTCAGGTGGTGAACAACCGCCACTTGTGAAGTGTCCATAAAAAAGGCTGACGTTTTTATAACAGGTTCTCGTAAGGACGATGACCACTTCACAAATCTTGCGAACTAAACTTTTATTATTTGCTATTTATTTATACGATTAAAAGAAGCTTCCCTATTTATTTATACGATTAAAAAGTGATTTGTGTTTAAGTGTTTGGTGTCGTTTTTTCCATTATTAATTCATGATCGTTTAAGCTTGCAGTTTTTACTTCTTAATGAAATCCTAAGCACTGTTATACTTTGGATTAAAAGTGAGATTCATGTATTATTTTTAATGTGACTGTTTTTTATCGTTTTCATGAACATACATAACTCTAGAACTTACGATAGTAGTGTTCTACACGAGTATCTGGAACGTAAGAATTTAGTCTATCTGTATGAGATTTCTATGTGCATTCCGACGCGCATGAAATCGGATGAAAGTTACTGAAGATTCAAGTTGGCTGTCAATTTAATGAACATTTATGCAGTGTTTCCTATTCTACATACTAACTTGTACAAACTCAGCTTGACGAATGTTTTCGAGAGAATTAGTTTACGTATGGAACAGCTGCCTGATGTTCTATGATAAAAACTCGCTCTCGAAGTATAATCCCGAGCACAAATACAAGTCTCAGGCTTGCGAACCGTAAGAAATGGAGATCTCGGTTACGTTCACCCCGACGGTCGCATCGCTGGCAGCGAAAACAAACTGGAGCTGTTTGTAAAGCCTCCGGTCCTTGCAGTGAAGCGTTGTGGTGCCTAGCTGCCTCTTGCACACTAGACAGGTACCTGCCTCTTGCACACTAGACAGGTACCTGCCTCTTGCACACTAGACAGGTACCTGCCTCTTGCACACTAGACAGGTACCTGCCTCTTGCACACTAGACAGGTACCTGTCTCTTGCATACTAGACAGGTACCTGCCTCTTGCACACTAGACAGGTACCTGCCTCTTGCACACTAGACAGGTACCTGCCTCTTGCACACTAGACAGGTACCTGCCTCTTGCACACTAGACAGGTACCTGCCTCTTGCACACTAGACAGGTACCTGCCTCTTGCACACTAGACAGGTACCTGTCTCTTGTACACTAGACAGGTACCTGTCTCTTGTACACTAGACATGTACCTGCTTCTTGCACACTAGGTACTGAGGTACCTGTCTCTTGCACACCAGGTACTGAGGTACCTGTCTCTTGCACACTAGGTACCGAGGTACTTGCACTTTGAACACTAGGTACCGAGGTACTTGCACTTTGAACACTAAGTACCGAGGTACTTACACTTTGAACACTAGGTACCGAGGTACTTAAGTCCTACACACTAGGTAAGAACGCACCTCTCGCCCTCGCAAGAGTCTAGTGCTTTTCTCTTGTGCATTGAGTTTCGAGGTAATCTTCATTCCTGCGGAATCCGTAGGACGTGGGGAAAGAATTTCAACTCCTCCATTTATGTCAAAACGTAAAAGTTGAATTTCGTACGCCCAAGATCTTAAAACTATGTTAATGTGAAGAAAAACCGAACACTATTTTCAGGAAAGTTTGAGTAAAAGCAATTTTTCCGAACATTAACCTAAACCCTAAAATTTCACTGAAAATTCATGTGCAACTGGCATCAAGGTGCATGGAAGCCTTTGAAAAATTCTCATTTTCTGGGAGCTCCACGAAGCAACTTTTTCTTCGGATTTGTGTTCCATTTTTTGAGAATCTCAGTACGTTACTTCTACGTGCGTGAGTAACGAACTGTGTTGCTTGTTCTTGCACAAAGACATAGAATGCTTGTAGGAAACAGCCTTGCGCAGTAAACCATTTACAGTAATCCATGAACCGCTCTTTGTCATCCTACACATTTGAAGACCTCAGGTCGAAGGCTAGCTCAGCGTTGTCCGAGATGAGTCTTTGATGAAGTGAAGAATTTCGGAAGCTTCAGTCCAATATGTGTTCTCGAAGCGAGTACTCTGGCCTGCTTGCACGGAGTCTCATCACACACGTAGAGCACGAAACCTCTCTGTAGCAGCACGCAGACGCACGTGTGTGATACTCTTATAGTAATTGAATATTCCTGGTACTGTACAGTGCGTGCCAGAATTATATGCAACTCTATTTTTTGATTCTCACTCCGCCAGTTGTTAATAAAAATAAGCGACACTTGGTACATTATATGGCGATACTAACACTTGCTCAGATCTAAAATTGTAAGATGATCTGCGCAATAGTAAACTAACGGCAGCTATTGACTTGAGTTCTTGCAAGTTTCAGCATGCCAGCTTTATATGCAAATCATCCATACAGTGTCAAATATGGCCAACTGGTAACGGAAATTGATAAAATAGATTATTTTAAGAATATTTAATGTGTGAACGACATTACAAAACAAAAAGCTTCAATGTGGTTGAATAGTGCAATTAATCTATCTAATCTAATACTCAGAATGACTGTCGTGTGTTTATATATTTATTTATATATTTATTTATTTATATGTTTCGTATCACGCTCTTAAGAACGCTCGTATCACCTACCATACACAAGCTCGCAGTTGCTTTCAGTAATGCTGAATTTCTGTATCTAGGATATGACACGAATGGTTCTAACTACTTTTATTGCGGCTCAAAAATACTGAATTCTAAGTGTTTATTTTACACTAGATTTTGCATCATTTTAGATGGCACGGGTACACTAGTATCGTATATAATTACCTTCTTTAACAGCAGAAAAGTATTGCATCTCATGAAGTTTCTTTGGCAGCAGTTAGAACGGCATTCCAGAGCTCATCCTTGGAGGTGTACTGCCTTCCACCGGAGTAAATCTTCCTTTTCAGGATGCTCCACAGATTCTCGATGGGGTTTATATCCAGAGAACAAGCTGACCATTGCATGATTTTCCCGTGCCTGGCAAAAACACTCTCCAAATATTCCGTGGTTATTCTTGCAGCATTGGACGAGGCATTATCATGCATAAATACCATCTTTCTCCGGAATGCCAAATTCTTCATCTTGTACCATGGTAAAAGGTGTTCCTTAATGAAGTCAATGTAGAGTTTGGCAGTCATTTTCACTCCATCTGCGACTTTGAATGATCCTACCAGTTCATTACCAATGATTACAGCCCAAAACACAACACCCCCACCTCCTTACTGACGCCTGATACGGTAGGGACGTGGTACCTTGCAGACGTGGTACCTTGATGGTACCATGCAGTACCATCCTCTCCTCCGCTCATCAAGAGTCGCTCGGCACTCATCTGTGAACAGAACATTTTGAAAAATTACCTTCATGTGGTTTTTCGCCCAATCCATCCTCTTTTTCTTGCGGATATCCTTTAATAGAGGGCGAACCTCTGGCTTTCCACATTTTCCAACCTGCCTCAGAATACGGCATCGAGTGGATTTGGGCACATCAGGAACGCTAGCGTTTTCAAACACTTCTTTGCTAGTTTTACGTTGGTTACGGCGGCATTCTCTCGTGATCCTAATCATGGCTCGATGCGACGCAGGTGCTTTCTCACGAAGTTTCCCTTTGTCACAACGACCGTTGCAACGATCAGGGTTGGTCACAAATTTTTTAATGGTACGATGGCACGGTCCAATTCTTTTGTTATTTCTAATGTAGATATGTTATTACTCAGCTTTTGAACAATTTTAGATTTCTCACCATGACTCTAAGCACCTTTACTTGCATATCTTGCATATAAAGCTGGCATGCTGAAACTTGCAAGAATTCAAGTCAATCGCTGCCGTTTGTTTACTATTGCGCAGATCATCTTACAATTTTAGATCTGAGCATGTGTTAGTATCGCTATATAATGTACCAAGTGTCGCTTATTTTTATTAACAACGATGGAAGTGAGAATCAAAAAATAGAGTTGCATAGAATTCTGGCCCGCACTGTAGTACATATTATCATAATAATTTCTTCTTTTGTATGACGAGTTAAACGTGCTTCGTTACTGGTGCAGGAGTAAATGGAGCCGTTACTCAAATGCTTGTAGGTTCTGTTCAGTGTACGTAGATTGCTTGTGAGCAATGAAAAACTAACAGTACCTAAAATTGGGATTTTGTTCTTTGAAACGATTTTATTTTTACAGCTTAGGGAAAGAAAATATAAAATAATAGTCGCGAGCTTTTTTACAGCTAGTTAGGTAAATATGTTGAATTGCAATAATTATATTGCCTTGTAAAAATGATCATTCAGGCGATTCAGTTTTCAAGTTAAAGTGCAATTTCCCGGTTCGTGAATAGTGCAGTGTTTTCGCTCAAATTTCTGCGTTGTTTTCCGTCAAATATTTTGCTTTTGAGTGATTTTTTTTCCTGGAGCGCACATTCAGTTGCAATTTGCAGCATGCCAGAAGGCGGAATTTTCAACATCATAACACGTGAGTGCTAGTTTGATGATACGTCCATTACAATGCTGTGTTTTACGGACACTCGTTGTCGTGCAAGTTCTTTTTTTGAGATATTAAAGAATCAACTCAATTTTGCTCCTGGATGATTGCATAATTCCAAATGGGAGCAATTACTGCAGTACAAAGTGACGTGCATGTGTCATATGACATTGATGGGCCCAGCAGCGCTGCGTCCTTGCTTTGATGTGACACCTCAAAAGAACTAGAGCACCCTCCACCTACACGGTCAAGTGCGCCCCTTGCTCGGCACTGAACCACCATGGCTGGCTTCAACACAGTAACATCACTTTCAAAAGCCATAGTTGCACTGTTGCTCATCAAATTACTAACTTGTGATTGCAGAATCGAAGTAATGTCTGTTTTCCATCAATGGACTTTCCATTAGTAGAATCTCTGCTCGCCTGGGATACGAAGTTTTAAATTTCAGGCACAATGTAACGCTTTCAATAAAATTTGGCATGTGTGTGTTGTTGTGGAATATCCCAGTTATTTATTGACGCTCCAGCTTTTCGAACAAGTTGATAAAATTGCACAAGCCATTATTTACTGTCTTTTTGGTAAATTATTGAATTTTTCTTTCTAAAAATTTCGTCCTAAATGCTAACTTACGACGCTTAGTGATAGCTCATTTTAAAATGCAGATTTGAAGGCGTTCGTAATGACCAGAAACTGCAAAATTAATCAATAGTACATTACAATATTTTTAATTTTCCATTAACCTCTACAGCACCTTTCAATTTTGATTTTCCTGTAAGTAACTCCGCAATTATTATACTTCAATGGATATTATTAATGTTAGTTATTCTTGTATTGTATTGTATTGTATTTGTTCGTACGTTAGTAATGCCTCACTAGCCCTCCCCAGAAAACTTTCTTTACACATCTAATTGTAGCGGCGTTAACATCATTTCTTCTGGCTTAATGTCATACAATCTACCTAGTTTTTGTATTCTGATGTTATGTTTTCCTATGAAAGGCGGTAAACTTTGGACCAAAGTAAACACAGCTAAAGTTGCATCGCAAGGGACATAATCTCGTTTCTGCCTTGCTTTTATCCAGTTATTGAGCGCACAAAATAGACCGTACGTGTGTACCTCCACTGCACAGTGTCACCTCTTCGATTATGTATTTTTATGGTGTCAACTACAAATACAGTTCTTACTTGCCTCGCATATTTTTTAATTCACATTGATAAGCACAGTAGACGAAACAGTCTTCACACTTTAATGACGCAGAAGTTGGAAAAGCAATTGTTCCAAATTTAGCCCTCGTTAATGCACAGACGACTGCTGGTACTAGTGGTCAAGAGTATGTACTTAGTCTGTAAGTTTCGTTCCTTTCATACACATTTTTAGACTATCTTTTTACTTTCGAGTTTGTCCTACCATATATGAATTCGTGGAAGCATTTTTCTATTGTATGCGACGGTTCCCTGGTTGTAGAGCCTCGCGTCTCACCGATGTAACGAATGCATCAGAGCCCGATAGTAGCCTGTAGAATTTACCTGAGAATTAAATTGTGAAATCGGGGGTACTTTGTGGATAGGTTACTCCATGTTGGTTTCCTTGTTCTGGTAGTACACACACGGCGGCAAATCTAAACCCAGCCAACTCTTGTTCTTATGCATTTTATATGTTCATATGTATTTATATTTGTATATATACTGTGTATACATATATACTCTTACAGCACCCCGTAAAAGTTTACGATAGATCATGAAACACAAATTTAAATAGTTATAATTGATGAAGTTTAATGAAACTTTCCCTACTTTTAAAACAAAAATTTAATATGTAATACTAAACACAAACTTAAATTTTAGTTGTAGGTAATTTCAAATTTTCTAGAAGCTCTTAGTGTTCTAGAAACAACATGCATAGCATATTCAACATAGAAACTAGAAATTGCGTCATTACGAGTCTCATAACTGCAGTGTACACATCTTACCCTAAAGAGAATTTGTTAAATTAGCCAAGATCTTTCGAAGCTCATTTTAATTCTTCATAAAAATGTTATTGGGTGGAGGAAAATTGTTGATCAACCCAAAGTAATTGTCACTTCAGTTGCCAATATTATACGCATATGGAAATCTCATCAATTTTCTTGCAACCTGAGAAACCTAGATCGTCCACCTGAAAAGACAGAAAGAACAGAGCAAATATTACTCGTAAAGTTAATAGACGGCCACAAAGTGCCCTTAGAGAACTGCAAAGTGAGCTGAAGACCAGTGATATTATAGTTATTACAAATATGAATAGTCGATCACTCAGTAAATGTTTTTCTTCCTCGGTCACAAAGAAAAACTACCTCCAAAAGTAACTTGCATCGGAGCACGTTGGATTTTACAAAAGGACTTATAAATTGGCCAAAATGTTTTTGAGACTAACTTCTTTGGTTGGGCCAAACGAAAATTAAGCTCGTCGGTGAAAATTCGACCTAAAAAAATATGCAGAAAGAGAAACGAATTCTACGCCCGAAGAACACCATACAATACCAATTATGGAAAGGGATCCATAATAATATCGGCAAGTTTTTCATGAGGTGTCGAAAGAATGGCCTTAATTGAAGAAAAAGTAGACGGCAATAAATACTGAAATTTTTTGGCAAACACTATTATCAAGCGTGCGCTCTCTGAGTTTTAAAGCTAGGCTGCATTTTCCAGGAAGCAGTGATCTAAAACACACTGATAAAACAACAAAGAATTGCTTTATTGATGACAACAGGATTGAAAATTTGGATAAGCGTAGTCAATCTCCAAACCTCAACTAAGCAAAAAACTATTGTAGGGAACTGAAACAAAATGTACTTAAAAAATCCTACTAACTTGGGCAACTTGGAAAATTATACAAAGCAAAATAGTATCTATGATGTAAGCCCGAGCACCTGAGGCGAATTTTTAGGAGAGAAAACAGAGCGTCTTCAAGCAGTTATTGAGAATAAGGATCATGCTTCAAAATACTAGCAATGCAGTTAGTAAGTGTATCATAAACTTTTGTGGTGAATTCTTCGCTTTCATCTCTTAATATTTTGTACTCCTGTCAGAATTCTGATAGTTGCATTTAATTTATTACAAATTGTTTTATAAGTAGGAACGATTTCATGGACCTGCATCTATTGTAACTAATGTACAGTATAAAGATGCAGTATATGGATACATGGATCTAATAACTGCAACCGCTCTCAGGGATCCCCTGTCATGTGGTTTTTAAGGAAAATAATGCTATTTCATTTTTACTCGGATTGTTCCTGGAAATTTTCACACCGATCCATAAATTTGAAAATGTACACATCGTTTACAGCGTACAGTGGCATCTTTAAGACGTGAGTGTGCAAATGGCAAGTCTTCTCCCTTTTCCGTATGTTTGTTTCCAAATTTGAATAGATTTCATTAAACTTGCGCTCTAGCACCGCATATCAATGGTGAACAACCGTTAGGAAACAACGCTCGGGCGAACAGGTGTGAACTCTTGATATTTTACTTACCGAATGCGTTTGTTTGGAGCACCTGACCGACCGTAACTTATATTCGCGTTCAATCAATTTATTGTGTACTTATAACTTCTAGTTTCTGAAGTGTTTTAGAC
This sequence comes from Trinorchestia longiramus, assembly GCA_006783055.1. Lineage (NCBI taxonomy): Eukaryota > Metazoa > Arthropoda > Malacostraca > Amphipoda > Talitridae > Trinorchestia > Trinorchestia longiramus. The sequence continues at coordinate 320,468 of VCRD01000185.1, forward strand.
ATCATTTTGCCGAAGGGAGAAGAACCTTCTCACATCGCCACTTAACGTAATAAAATTCCCGACTTGGTCGCGAACGATTTGGGCGATATTGAATCAATACAAAATAATAAATTACTTTATTTAGCGATCCAACGTTGTCTAACTGACTTCATTTGTCACAAATTATGAGTACAGTAGGCCGGCGTTAAAGATGCTGTTCTTATTATCCCGCAAGAATATATTTTAATCCCCACTTTAAAGAAAAATGGATGTAAGGGTTTACAGAATGCTTTGCGTTTTACTTAACGCGTGGTTTTGGCAAGCTTGCATTTCAACCCACACTATGGATCACACGAGGATCAATAGTAGTCTACTAATACCTGACGGTGCCTCTCTAAATATTTTGATCGCGTGGAAAACTAATGAAATATTTTACGATGCAGTGCGCTGGTCTGTATGAACGTGGATCATTTTTTTCAGCGTTTGCGTGTTATGCAATAGAGTTTCAGGTATCATTAAGAAGTAAACATTTTCTGATATCCGGTGCGTATTTCACACTTATTCATTTCGAGCTGTGTTGATACATTTTGTATTTTTAAAAAGATTACTAGATTCGCAAAGATTTTGTACACGGGCCACGATTCATGCTTGTATTCTTGTTTTGACCGTCTGATAGGAATCCTTGCAAGAAATGCGAGAAATTTTTGCACCTCTCTTATTGAAATGTACCTACAAAAAAGGCCATGAGATGTCATGCGTCGCTTTGGCGATGGTCTCACGAATCAAGAAGCTTAAATTAAGGGACAAAAAAGTGAACGCGTTTGTACTCTATAGTATATGAAAAATGACTTCGAAATAACTCAGTCATTGCTTGAAAGTTTGTCAGTTGTACCGATTCTACGTCTGTTCATTTAGAATTTGAAGTGTTACAGTCTTTAAAGCTAAACTAGCCGGCTTTAATGTAAGCATCTCATCTCAAGTAAACGTAATTTAAATGTTTATCTAACTTCTCACTTTTTATTAGTATCCCAGATGGATAGCTCCCGGAATTGTCAAATTGGGTGTGTAACTCAAGACAGCTACAAACGGGGCTGCCAGAAGTTTATTTTGGTTTGACTTGCGATAAAGTAAAGAGGAAGGGGCTGCTGCTGTAGTGATAAACACATGTCACTTGTGCATTGCTCCTTATGGCGTTGGTCTGCTCGCGATAACTTTATGAACTCCTGCTCAAAACTTGGCAATGCTCGAGCACTCTCAGCCAGTTCAGGTAGCCGCAGCTCCTGCTCTCCGATCATTTCTACGATGTGAAACATGATATTGTATGAGCTGTTGTGCTGCTGCATGTCTGTGCTGTGTGGAACATGATATTGTATGAACTGCTGTGTGCCTCTGCTGTGTGAAACGTGATATTTTATGAGCTGTTGTGCTGCTGTGTGACTGTGCTGTGTGGAACGTGATATTGTATGAACTGCTGTGTGACTGTGCTGTGTGGAACGTGATGTTGTATGAGCTGTTGTGCTGTGTGAAATATGATATTGTATGAGCTGTTGTGCTCTGTGAAATATATTATATGAGCTGTTTTGCTGTGTGAAATATGATACTGTATGAGCTGTTGTGCTGTGTGAAATATGATACTGTATGAGCTGTTGTGCTGTGTGAAATATGATATTGTATGAGCTGTTTTATTGTGTGAAATATGATATGGTATGAGTTGTGCTCCTGTGTGCATACACTGTGCTTATGTTCATATGTACTGTATGAATTGTGATTTACAGGCTATTGGGTTGCTGTGTGTATGCTATTTAGAATATGATATTGCAGTAGTTATTGTGTTGCTATGTGCGTGTTAAGAATGTTTTAGGAGTTACGTGTTAAGAATGATATGTTGTACGAGCTACTGTTTGAAATGAACGTCTAATTTCAGAGCTGTAATTCAGGAGCTACTCCTCGATATTTACCTGATAAATTCGTCAATTTGTTCGGTGATGATTGTTGTTGTAATAATATTTTAGAAAATCAAGGAAACTACGTACATAACTCAACGTATATTTAAATTAAAAAAGTTATATCTATCATTTAGTGTTATCCTTGAACAATATTTAAAAAGTCAGCTCTACTTTTGAACAGTTCATTTAATGGTTTCTGGGAAAATATGTGCGTGCTTAATATCAATGTTAGCTGCTCTTGGCTATTGTTGTATCGGCTGTTACTGCAAACTCTGTGTGACGAAATCAGCGATCGGCATTGTTCTACAATAGAGGTACAATTACAACCGTACAGCCGAGACAACTGTACGCGTTTTCGTGATATTAATGCATTTTTCACTGAAGTGTTTGAGTCAATATCAGAGTTCTCTACCGTTGGCTACTAGGATTGAAAAATTGTGTAATTTCATTAACGTATATTGCTGTACAACTGTCATATATAGGAAGTTAACAAGGGAGGTTTTTCTATTCAATTAGAGCTCACAGTGTGTTTTTCCATTTCAGAAAACAAAACTGAAGTAGACCGACTTGTAAGAGTGAAAAGTAACGAGATTTAGTGACTAAAAAGTAACTGTGAATATTGGTGATCAGTTATAAGAGGTTGTGGGAACTCGAACAACGTTTTTCTTGGTTAATTCAAAAATTGTGTTTCGATAAGCTTCCTCAACGCCTCGTACATTTGAAAACTGATAATTGCAACGTTTACTTGCAGTTCCTGGACAGAAGTTATTTTATTCATAGCTGTGCATTCTGGAACAATAGAAGTAATATAAAGGCTTCAAGGTGTCTTCAACGGTGACTTGAGGAACAACTCATCTATCTTGCTCGAATAAGTGAGTTCTTCGCACGTTTTAAACTACTTCTTTGTTTCTCTCCGTAATTTTTTCACGTTCTTCCTTATTCCGATTCGTTGGGAGAAACAGCTTTCGTTTGCTCTTCTGGGCTTTATAAACACCACAGTTACTTCCATTTTGCTCACCCTTTCGTTTGCTCTTCTCAATAGTTTCTTCGCTACCGAAGATATTTATTTGCATTTCTTGGACTCACCCTCTTCGTGTTGGGTTGAGATCACATCTCGTGATGAAGAGGCCGCTTTCCGAAGTCTACTGCGGTGCTCCCACTTTCTTCTCCGCTCTTCACCCCGCCGCCTCTGCCTTCTCTTCCCTCTCAGCTGCTGCGTCTTTCTCTTCCCAGTCGTACGTTACCTCCCCCTACTCTGTGCTACCTGCAGCTCCTGCAGCAGCAGTAGCAGCAGCTGCAGCAGCAGCTCATCAACAGACGTACACGCACTTATCACCTTTGTCAGCCTCCATCGCTCCCATGCTGTCGTCCTCGGCTTTCCCCGTCATGCAGTTCCTCGATCAGGTACGTCAACCTTCAATCTTACTTGTATTGCTCGCCTACTATCACCGTACGCTTTCTTCTTTGGCTCTACTGTCATGAACTGTTCAATGCACGTCACTGTAAACTGCTCACTGTATTTCAACTAGCGTACACTGCTTTCATTTTAGTTGTGCTGTCGTAAGCTTGTAGTTCAACTAGCATATACTGTTTCCGTTGTACTTAAAGTTGCATAAACTAGTTGCATCACAACTAAACGTGTTGTAGCTTAAATAAGTCATCGTTGTAATGTTACCTATACCAACTTCATTGCCGTTTCATTCCTGCTGAATGTTGTTGCTGGCTTCACCTTTTAGTTCATTGAATAATTATTGGAATACAGAGAACCTCCTACAAAACTATGTCACCTTAAGACTCCTAAAAAACGTTGTGAAGTAATAATTATGTTTTCCTTGCGTAAATGCAAGTTTCTCTAGAATTGGTTTCAATTTACGAAGGATGGAGCTCCATAATTCAGCGTCATAAATATAGTCTTGTTGCCTAATAGATTATGACGCTGTGTAGTATTTTTACATAACAGGTTATTA